>JANHFX010011763.1:9282-23890 GCA_027560015.1 Chloroceryle amazona | reverse complement strand
GGTGGAGCCCCCGCGACGGGCTGAAAGCGAACGGGGAGAGCCCGCTGGCAACGCACGCCCGGACCAACGGCGTGGCTGCCACGGGAGAGATGGCTCCGGGGGTGATCTCCTGGCGTTTGCTCCTGCGGTGACACCAACAACATCTGGATTTGGCTCACTGGAGGCAAAGGGCTCCTGTTTCAACATCACCCCGGAGACAGTGACGGGCCAGGGTCCCGGCCACACTGAAGGCTTTGGGAAAGTTCTCCCATAACAGAGAGGTTCTCTTTTTTAACTCTCTTTCCTTTCTTTTCCCCTTCCCCTTCCCCATTTCCTTCCCCTTCCCTTTACCCTTCCCCTTTCCCTTCACTTTACCCTTCCCCTTCCTCTTCCTCTTTCTCATCCTCTCCTTTCTTGTCCTGTCCTGTCCTGTCCTGTCCTGTCCTGTCCTCTCTGCCACTGAAATAAACTCGCAGCCAACCACAGCCCCAGTGGAACCCCACTCATCGCTGTCGTTCAGCTGCGATGATCGTCGGGGACTGGAAGAGCCCTGTTCCTGTAAAGGTGCAATTAATCTAATAGAGGCCTCCACATTAAACGCTGGCACTACCCAAATCAAAGGATACCTGCGAGGCTCGGATGGGCTTTACTGGCTCCTGTGGGTGGGAGGATTTGCATAGAGATCAGAGAAGCAGGAAGAGCAGGCGGTAAGAAAGCGAGAGAAGCGTTGGTACTGCCCTGGCAGTGGTCCTGGGGAGAAGCCAGGAACGCCAGCGAGGGAACAAACAGTTTCTCACTGTTTACTTCCTTCCAGCTCCAGGACAATAGGATTTTCTAAGTAGGATGGCAAAAAACCTGCTTCCAGCAACACATTTTTAAGCCGCTGCCTAGCCCCGAACTGTTCTGAACCACTCAGCTCCAAAAGGGCCAGGACAGACAAAGGAGCAGCCTTTCGCCATGACCAGCACCCCATCGGGAGCCCAAAATGTAACGTCCCAACGTTCTCACCCACTGCTGAACTTGGGCTTTTGACCCGCTCCTCACAGCCAGCATGAGCAGCAGGGAGCTCGGCCCCAGGAGGCTGTTTTCTTCTGGATAAAATAACCAGTGAAAGAGGAGACATCAGAGGCTTGGAAGCAAGTTCTCAGGCCTCCGGATAAATGAGGAAAAATAAGATGTAGGCACCACCAGCTACAAAACAACAGACCCTGGGTGTTAAGGTGGAATTCACCCCAGTGTATCAGGTCCACAGCTCAGTATTTTGGTGGGTTTTGTGGGGTCCGTGGCACAGGGCTGTGATTACTCCGAGGGGAGCACCAGGCTGCGTGCAGAGATGTGAGCCAGCAGTTCATTCACTGCTTCCCACGATTCACTGCTGGTGCAGGTCTGGAAACTGCCGAAGAGCAGAGGAGGGAAGGAGGGGACTCTGTCAGTCTGGGCGTGCGGAGGCACGGGGAGCAGAGTTCAGGTTTTCTGGTGTCAGAAAGAGGCAGAGGTACGGCATGAGGGAGCAGGCTGGCTGGAGGATGGAAGATGCTGCTGAAAGGCTGTCAAAGCCAACACTTCCCCTTCCTCTCTGGCAATCTGGTATTGCAGCCAGGACAAAGAGTGAAGACCCGACGCCTGCAGATGTCATCTGGACAGACACTGTCTCGAGCACAGCTGGGAGCAGAGAGGAGGGAGAGCAGGGAGGACAGGAGATGCCCTCACCACTCAGGCCCCTTGTCCCTAGCCAGGGACTGGCTTCAGCAGCATTTTTAGACTCTTGTTCCACATCATCCCCCCTCCCATTTACCTGCTCCCCACATTCTGTGGGGAGCTTGCTGCCCCTAAAACCCTTGTGCCAAAGCACGTTGTTGTCTTCACTACGCTGTGACATGTAGCACGACACAACTCCCCGCTCTCACTCCCCGACAACAGCCCATTTCATCAGCCTGTTGCTTTCCACCATAGACAGACTCCAAATGGAAACACAAGTGTAAAGAGCCTTGTCCAAAATGTCTGCACACCCACCTACGCCTTCCCCCTCGGCCCGTTCCCCTGCTGCTGGATCCCCAAGGTTCTCGTGCTTCGAGACACAGCAGAAACCTGCTCTCTGGTCTCCAGGAGATTCCTTCCTTCCCTCTCTCGCCCGCTGTTGCTGTTTTGGGCCTGCTGACGAACGCCCACAGTGCCAGGGGCTCCCCGCTTGTCAGGACAGGACTAGGAACTGTGGGCGTGAGAATTAAAAGGGTGTATTTGTAAGTTAAAAATAAAACGATTGCTTTTATTTGTGCCTAAACAGATTCCACAGCTCCCTACCCATAGCTGGATGCTAGAAAACACACGTGAGGAAAGGCAGCTGGGGAAACAGAGCGAGAGCATCCACAAAGGGCTGCGGGGAGCAACGCGGGGGGACCGGCCCTTCGCAGAGCCCCGCAGCTGAGCCCACGCTCATCTCTCCCCCAGCGACGCGTGCTCTGGTCACTACCCCCGAGACGTACCGGCTGGGGGCCAAAGAAGTGCTCTCAGGGGCTGAACTCCCTGGCGTGACCCGTGAGGGATGGGAGGCTGACGTCTGGGTGTGCCGTGGACCGCCCTGCCCTGCCTGGGATCAGTCAGTTCACTGGGACCAGTCAGTTCACGTCACTTCTCCCCATCTCTGAGAAGGGCACAGCATTGCACTGCAGCTCCCTGGGACAAAGGTGGCTGCTCCCCAGCTCCCTCCTCTCACCTGACCATCACCTGCTGGAGCTCAGCTAGTTTGGTTCCTAAATAAGCCCAAAGACATCTCCAAGATGAGCTCAGGACCACAAACTGCTGTGTGCCAGGACCTCCCTGCCTGAGTTGAGGGGAGCAGGGCTCACATCAGGACATGGAGTCAAAGGTCTTCCTGCTAATAAAGCTGGGGGGGATTCCCCATCACCATCTCGGGCAGGTGAGGGGACAGTGGTGGCAGGTAGGCTGTGAGCAGCGCATCCTCCCACTGCCACCAGCAGGCAGCTCACATCTGTACAGTTCCAGCACCCATGGGTGAGGACAGAGTGGTCCTTGCAAACACCATTCTTGCTTTTTAAGATTCACCCACCAAAAGGTGTGGGTACAACAGCACTTCCCTGCTGGTTCAGTCCAGCAGGGCGATCCCCCCTGAGCACTGCATCTGGCTTAGTAAAACACATGGAGGCAAAAGGAGTGGCTAGAGAGGAAGATTCAGCCCCGGGAGGAATTTGCAGCAGCAACCTCCATCAGGCCACAGCTTTAGAACACCAGATTTGAGCTCTGGGCCGAATCCCTTTGAGGAGGCAAAGCAGAAGGGCACAAGCCTTGGTGGTGATTCGGCTAGCTGGCTCGGACAGCAAAGCCCAGCTCGCCTGGCCACGGAGAAAGAGATGGAGGGACGGCCCCGGCTGGCGGGGGCTGCGCTCGGGACCGAAGGAAAAGGAGTTCTCATAGAGCTCCTTCGAAAACATCTGGGCTCAGCAAATGACCTGGAATGTGCCTCGGCAGCGGGGCGCTGCTCTCTTCCCGAGGCTCGGGAATGCGAGCTCCCGCAGGGTGAGACTCGAGCCAGCTGTTTCCTCTAATCCCATCAGCCTTCCTTCCACAGGGGTCCGAACCAGCTCTCGGCCAGCGGGAGAGAACGAGAAAGTCCCGTTCCCTCCCCTCGGTGACTGGGATTAATGGTTTCTCTGTAGTGCTGTGCCAATGCATTTTGGGGCCCTGGGGCAGCAGTAAAAAAAAAAAATGTACCCCTCCCATCCCTGAGCAAGTCCAAGTGTGTTTAATCGCTTTATTTTCCACCTTGCCCAATCGCTTCCCGCTCCCAGGCACTCCAGGCCCCTTCGTCACTCCCTCCCTCGCTCCCCCAGCAACTCGGGTCATGCAAAATCCTCCTCCTATTCAGCTCGTGTCTGCGGGGGCCGATTCTACCAGGGAGGGCTGGGAAGAAGCTGTCGGGCATCATTTGCAGGTGCCCTCTTCCCTACAAGTTCACACAGCCTTTTTCTTTCTACTTCAAAAATACCAGTCTCCTCCAACTCCTTTACAAGGGCTCAATCTCCTCTGATAACCATCTTCTTTTCTGCTGCACAACTTCCCCCTGCTGCAAGCGCTCAGAACCTCTTTATTATATTAATCATTTTTTCTTGCAGCACTGCCTGAAGGCCCCAGCCAAGCTCGGGGCTTCATCACAATAGGTGCTTGTGTGTGTTTAGAGACAGTTCTGGCACCGAGGAGCCTACAAACTGTCAACCAGTACAAACTCAGACCGTACACATGTGTGCAGGGAACATTTTGCACATTATTGAAAGGAAACCAGCACCCGCCTGCAGCGGGGTGGGTGACTCAGCCCAGAGCAATATTGCACCGGGAAGAGGCTCACGCACAAACTCTCTGGCCTTTAAGAAAAGCATCCAAACCCAGACGTGTCAAAGGGCCAGTTTCTGAAGGCCTGATACAGCAAGAAACCACATTTGTATTTTTTTTTAAATAAGGGCAACAGAGGAAAAAAAAAATGTATTTGCTAATAGATTAAATTCCCCTGCCCCCAGTCCCTGCACCTTATGGAAGACAAATGCAACCCCAGCCCCTAAGGCAACAACACCATTGTCATATTTTAGAGGATGTGGTTCATAAAATCATGGAAAATGTGGGACCCTGAGATCTGGGATGGAGAGTTTTGTGTCTGTGGGGCAGGTAAGGCTATTGCAGCTGATGAGGAGCGGAGTCTCAGTTTATCAGTGCTTTCTTGTCAGCACTGGACCAATTTTTCATCATTCTGCTTTAAATTTTGGCAACAGGCACTGCCTCGGGGGCTGCTCCAATGTACGACAAGAGTTAACACTCAGTGAAATAAGGGGAGGCTCGTCCTGTGCTCAGAGGAGTCACAATGACCTTCTCTCTATCTCCAGCCTACCTCTATTTATACCTAATAAGGATATAAAATCCACAGCTGAGCAGATAGTAAACTGGAGCCTCCCACGAGCATGTCGCCCACTAGGATGCTCCCAAAGATTTAAGGGAATTGTTTCTCCAGCCTTAAAAGAACCCAGTAAATTTGCTTTCTCTGTTCTGCCTGATGTGGTGGGGACAACAGGACGGTGTGGACTTCCCCACGCAGTCCTTCCAGTGAACCTCCAGTCCCTCCTGCAGCTCCAGCCCCAGGTTTCCATCCATCACTCAAAAGATGCCTTTATTGACACGCGAAATACCCCAACTCTTGACAGATTATCTACGAAACCACGTAATCTTCAGAGAGAATTAAACAAAACCCGGGCCCCGTGCCCAGAAAAAGGAGTGTGGGAAGCAACACACCATCAGCCATTCCCTCAAACAAAACCGAGGGAAACACTCCCAAAGGGAGGAGCTGGAAGAACAAAGCAGCGATGATGGGCATAGAAACAGGTTGTCTTACACCCCAGAGCCACGCCAGGGACGTCTTCAGGGACTAACAAACAGGGTCCTGGAAATTTCTGCATTTAGTTCATAACCAGATTAAGTCACGGGGCAAAGACCAGGAACAATGCAGCCGACCTTTATGGCCTTGGAAGTTCAAGAGTATTTACGGCCACCACGAGCAGTTAGATCATCCGATGGGAATCCACACGTTACAGGTCATTTGATCTCGCCCCCTCACTCCCAGGTGGAGCACAGGAACTTGCATTCAAGACATCAGGAGTTGAAAAATCCACCCATTCCTCTACTAGTTTATCCCAGTCTCTCTGCTTATCATTCTGAGCCTCACTGCTTGTCTGCAGGGGTCAAGCTTTGGCCTCCAGCCATTGCTTCTCATCACGCCTCTCCCTGTTAGCAGCCAGCCCTTCGATTCCTGGGTTTCCATGACCCCCAAGTCCTTGGTATGACCGGCATTTGTTGCGCCTCTACATCTGACTACAGCAAAATCTACACGGCTCCAGGTTCTTTTTCATTTACACAGCATCCCAGCAAACAGCAGTTATTTGTCTGCCACTGATTTTGTATTTCCTTCCAGATAATTAATGGAGATTGCAGATGATACAACGCATGATACCGACTGCTGCAGAAGATGTGGCATCCACAGACCCCAGAGCACCACTGGCTTGCAAAAAAGATACAGGGCCATTAGGACCTGAAATTATTTTCTTCTCCTGTGACCTCAGTCAACCTTGGAACCTAGAAAGAGGCTGCTGAAGAGAGAGATTGCAGAACCCATGGCAGCTATCTTCAGCCTGAGCCGTTCCTCTCACCCCATGGATAACTACAGCCCTCGGTCCCTGATGGCTCTGTGCACATTGTCCTGGAGAGAAGGAGTTTGGTGAGAGAGCAGCAGGTGACTGGAAGAAATGAAATGGTGGATAAAGAACGTGTAGAAACACTCCCCTTCCACAGCACCCCTTTACCGTGTTTGAAACGCCCCCCTTCCATAGCACAACCTCACCTTGTTCTTCCAAAGTCTTCAAAGGGCAGAAGCCAAAGCATTTTGTGAACTGTGGAGTGTGAGTCAACCCAGAGCAGACGGGCGGTGAACTGTGGGGTCCCACAATATGCAGAGCTGAATTTTACCTGGGAATGAAGTAGGTCCTAAAGCCATGACCAAGCAGAGTATCACCGCTCCCATGCTGCAGGGGAGGAGACTGAGGTGCTGTCTATCCCAGCTGCACTCCCAAATCCTCATGGAGCGCGTGGCTCATGGGCTTAGCAAGGGGTTGGGGTGAAGCTGTCACTCACAACTAACAACGTCAAGGGCAGAGCTGAGAGGAGGGAAGAATACCCTCTAAAACTTCTAAAGAGAAACAGACTCCTTCACACCACGGGAGCTTTATGAACTGAATTTGAACTGATAAGGGTATGACCCTTTCTGGGAAGGGGCACACACTCCTAACCCAGCGCCGGGGTCTTTCCAAGCACTACCAGTACAAGGCTATAGATGAAGAGTGATTTATTAGTCACCAACAAGTTTCTCAGCCTCTTTCTAAGCTGCAGGAGGTGGGTATCCACTGCCACGAGGAACATCCAGCTCTGCAGAGCTCTTAGCAGCACCATACAGCTAAGTGCTGACAGCCAGAAGTCACCAGAGAAACAGTGATCCACAGCTGAATTTCCATAAACTATGTTCCCATTTAGTTTCAACCTCAGTTAAGCATTTCACTGTGGGTGGGCTATAGGCTGGACTCTCGGAGCAGCTCAGACAGAGTCCGCATTGCATACAGCTGCCTACGGGAGCTGGCGTGCCAAAGCCTGCACCAGTCCCCTTTGCAAAGGCAGGGATGGGAGATGAGGCAAAACTGTTTATTTCTTATCGTCGGGATGTGTATGGTGACGGGAGGAAAGCAACAAAACCCAGGCAGCTCGGAGCAAAAGGCAGGGTCAGCAATGCCTCACTGATTCAGTCCACTGCTGAGAAATAGGTTTTCCTGACAGGTCGCTGCTCACCAGCCTGCCACCAGCCTCTCCCTCCTAGATAAAGCGTAAGAGCCGCACCTCGGGCTCGATCACTACAACCACCAGCCTCCTCCAGTCCACTCGTGCAGTTTTTTTTGCAAACAAACAAGCACCTCTGTGGTTTCCTTCACATTGTTCCAAAAACTTGGAGGGAATCCAATCAACATATCTGGAAAACCAATTCCTTCTCCCTTGGAGAATCATCTGTGCGAACCCCCTGGAAGAGCTGAGTTGTGCTGTCACTGCTGCGTTTCCATTCCTGGAATGATGCTGTCTCCTCGACATCCTCCCTCTCTCTGTTCCCAAAGTTTGTATTTAGGGTAGATCGACTGGGGTCCTGTTCCATGAGGTGCACAGAACTGACCATACCCATTAATATTTTCTCTCCTTATCAGATTCAGATTTACACCAAGCTCAATATTGAGGATCTAAGTGGTTTATACCCTTTGGTGCTTCTATGAGCAATCACCTCCTGGACAAGAAAACTGACTTATCAAACTTAGCAGGAATTTGCTGTTAAGAATTCAGGGAAATTTGTGGATAGCAAATGGTTGCAGAACATACCCTTCTGGAGTCTCCCGGACTAGGAAGTGAGCAGCCTTCCCCTGAGGCTCCACGACCTGCCAAGTAAAAAGACCGTCAGAAAGGACGGCTGATGGGACTTGACAGCTCAAGACTCAAACTAAGAGCCCCAGTTGCACACCGTGTTCCCTCCAAGACTTACTGCTGACCTTGCCTACAAGCTTCTGCCATCTTTAAAGTGGGAATGATAAAGCTTTCCACCTCCCTCAACCCCATCTGGTTAGTCTGTCACTCGTCCAGGGCAGGGACTGGTTTTTATTTGTGTGTACAGCACCACATACAGCAAGGTCCTGATCTTGGCTCTGGCTGCTGGGCCTGAGTGAAATACAAAGAAATGACGGTATCTTGATCAAACATGAAGAACTCAGATAAACAATAGAAAAGCAGCTTGATATTTTTTTTTCCTGCAGTCTCTGCTTTTCCGTGACTTGTTTATTCATCTCAGAGCCTCGGCAGACATCAAATCAAGCTGTTAAGAGCCAGATTTGTGGCCAGTTAAGCACTTAGGGAGTTGTTAAACATTCAAAACCAGTTCTATTCAGCAAGCAGATTCTTTTTTTCTTTTTCCCAGGTAGTGGTATGGTTTCTTTACTCCCTGTGTACTCACCTTTCTCCCGCTAAAGTGGCATCGGGTGATACAGTACCTTCTCCACTAGAAGGGCCCGTTATGTTTTGGGCAGGAACACCTGACTTTTAGGCTGATCTTGTTTGCACTTTTTGGTACTGATCCAAATCACGCTACACTTAGACGAAGCAATGATTTCAGCAGGCTTAAGAAAGAAGGAAAAACGTGATAGTTTCCAGATGAGCATATTATACTAAATTTAACGTGCCTTTTGGTACTTAGAATTTCCACTTTCCCCCCTTCCATTTATGTAATTAGAAATCAAGCAGCAGGAAAGCAGGCCCAGTCCAGCCTCGGCTGGGAACAGTGAGGTCTCCTGCCCACTGAGGGGAACGGGAGCCTTGTCCTCACCAGGAGACATTTTGCACAGCTTACAGAGACAGGTTCAAGAAGAGGGTTTGAATAATACAACTTTAATTAAGTCAAAACAAATACAGGCCCGTTATGTGCCAGTTGTATATGCGTGTACATATAGAGCAAGACAAACGACAAGCAAGGCAGCTGTGAAAAACAAACCAAGCAAGTTCTGACCCCATTTAAAGAGTGATGGCAAATTTTGAATTCCAGCTTTTTAAACCGTGCAGTCTTTCCACACACACTCTACTGGAGTTCATTAATGAACAAGATTTGTTCTGCTTATCCTCACTCTAGCGGTGAAGGACACACTGTGAGTTGGTAACTACAGTGGTACCTCTGAGTTCCAGGGTCAGAAGAGCCACTTGATCACAAGTCACTTAAGTAAGCATTAGCCCTAGGAAGTCATATTTGAACTAAACCAGAGCATAGCAGGGACATTAATTAAAAATGGAGCCCATCGTCGTGGCCCAAATGACACGGTGCCAGCTAAAGCTTTTTCTGCCTGTTGGCAGTCGCTACATTCCGCGCTTTCTCGTCTCCTCTTTTGTACCCAGGTTGATGTTCCTCTCTCTGGCCGAACCCACTGGCTCACCAGACTGCCAGCATCGCAGCACACACACAGACCTCCCCTAAAACCACCTTCCAAACCACAGAGGAGCTATGGCTCCAAAGTACACAGCTCAAATTAAAAACTGGGGCCAGATAAAATGATTTGAAATTGGGAAGAAAGAAAGAGATCCTGTTTCCAATAAAGCTGTTTTGACCTGACTGATGAATGCAGTCCGGCAAGGGAGGAGGTGGAAAAACAAGGACATGTTCAAGCAATGGTCCTGGATGGTATCATGCTTTGACAGTCTGTAACGCTGCTCTGGCATCAAAGTGATTTTATTTCACAAGTCCATTGCTCTAGGCGAGCTCTGCAGCTTCTGTTGACTCTGGGCACAGCTCAACATGTTTCTTCAGTGTGTGAGATCCACACGCAAGTGCCCAGGGGAATATGGGGGTGCAGGACTCTTTGTAGCACCCAGAGCAAGTCTCAGTCCCACTGCCCAGTAAGCTAAGGAGTTTCTCAAGCTCCCTGAACTCAGAAGGCTGCCCCTCAGCCCACCCCCTTCCTCTTTCAGCATGGTTTAAAAAACAAATATTGCACAACTTGTTTTCCATTGTGTTTTCCTTCCTGGAGAGGAATTTTTTTGTCACTCTTCCATTTGCCAGTGCTCTCCATGCAGCAGAACAGGCTTTCAGTAAAGGAAAGCTCCCTGTCACTCTAGACCGTTCCCTTTCTCTCGTTTACACCTTGTGCTACGCAGACACTACGCAACAGTCGTGGGACAAAGGAAGGAGGCCCTCGAGAGCCATCTCAATAGCTACAAAGTCGTGATGAGTAAAGAAGCAGTGAAGACAACATCTTGAGAAAAGCAGCAGACATGGCAAGGAGCAATTACAAGGACTGGGGTAAATGTAAAGTAGAAGGGAGAACCTGGACCAGTGACTTGCCACGGTAATAAGAGCTTTAAATATTCATGACCCATTCCCAGCCACTGGAACCTTGAGAAGAGGGGTGAAAAAACAATTAGTGGCAAAGGTAAGCTCAGAGCCAGATGGCGTGTGCAGCTGGTACTTCACCCATGACACCGAGGAAGTTTCAAACCTGGGTCAAGCTCTGACTCGCTGCATCAGTCACACGGTCAGGATCTGCCCTTTTGGATTCCGCCTCTTTGGAGAGGACAAAATTCCCATTTTAAAGGGCAACTGTACAAACAGGACATAGGAGTATTTATATTCCTCTCCAAACACCGGCACAAGCAGCAGGGGTCTAGTGGGTGATTTATGAGGTGGGAAGGCTTCTTTGAACTGTACGTTAGATGGGGGTTGCCTTTCCAGAGTGGAGAGGAACATACGTCGGCTGTCTTTTCTGAAGAGATCTCAGAGTGGTTTTACCCAGGTGGTCACAGCTGCTAGGTACTCAGAATGAAGTCCTCTCCTTCCATTCTCTCTCTCACTCACATACAAAGTGAACACACTAGAGAAGGCCATTTTTCTTTTATTTATTTCCCAGAAGAGCTCTTCCTCGCACTTTCCAGACATGATACAAAACAAGCAACAGAACTTTTGTTTCATGTACAGAAACAGTTTGTTGGAGTATAAAGAGTTACTGGTGATCGTTACTGAAGAATGTTGGCTTATTCCAGGGGCACTTCAGTATTCCTGAGGAATAATCATTGATTTCTCCTTCCTTCCCACTGGGATAGTCTTAGTTATTAGTCACTGTTCCTGTAAAGCAAGAAGGCTTATATTATTAAAAAGCCATTGGGTTCCTTACACGGGAGGTGCTGCACGATGGAAAGCAAGCTCTGTAACACTTCCAGAAGGCAGGCTAACGTTTCCATCCTTCGCTAGACCGAGGCGGGGAGTATGGAGAAGTTAAGCAGTTATTCTCATACCAGAAGCGTGCCATGCTTCCTGACAAAACCCTCCCTTCGGATAACATGGGAAATTAAAAAGCCCCAACGTTACCTTTCCAGTTATCTATTCACAGGCTGAACAGAAATCAGAGAGAAATCAAAGCCACAAAGGACAGGAGGAAAGGCTCCAGTTGCCAGACTTGTTGTATTCTTGCACATCAATATCATCCACTTCGCTAGCAAAGTGCAGGGTTTGGGTGATAAGTAATACAGGCTACGTAACCTGAAAAATATGATACTTTCCATTTTGCAAGGAAACCTAGGCCAGGTAATTCTCAGCCGTGCCATTTTAAGCCTTGAAATAATTGTTGGATGTTGATTTAACATTCAGCTGAAGTCACAGAGACATCCACTTGATCAAATTACTTTAAAAGCTCTCAGGATCTTATGACTGCAAATTAGAACTCTCCCGAGTTTTAACTGGCCTCTTGGCCTAGATGAATGGCTCTTGCATCGGTGTTAAGTGTTTCATCATCAAATGACTAACCCAGAGGTTGGGCAAGTGATGATCCAGGTCACAGCTAGAACGGCTGCAATGTGGCTTTGTAAACTCCTGATTATTTGATATCGAGAAGTTCCCCACTCCTCCCTTTCTCACTTAGGATTCAGAATTAAGAACTTAATCCTGAAGAATAAAGAATCCAGACTGGACAAGGCCCTGAATAACCTGGTCTGACCTCAGAGCTGACGCCAGTTTGAGGTCAGACCAGATGACCTCCTTGAAGTCCTTTCCAACTTGAGTTATCCTGAGATCCCATGAACTTGACAGGCTCAGAAAACTAGAAATAATTTAGTCCAAGTTAATCCATGTTACACTTCTCTCTCTCTTAATAAAGTTGATTTTCCTGCAGAATCTCACATTTTGACAAGCTAGCATTTGAACAGAGCTCAGTGCTCTAAAGGAAGTCCTGTGGATTCAGTTACAACAGTATTTTCTAGGAAAAAAACAGATGGGTGCTAATGCAACAATATTTTCCATGCTCCTAACCGACAGAAATGAAATAATTTTGTTGTAATAACCCTGGAGCCGTTAACCATGACACGACATTGTGGAGAGAATTAATGCCATTAACCATTAGACAGCTTCATCCGCATCTTCCCTCTCCGCACGTTCGGCCTCTTTGCACCAGAGAGAGCTGGTGGAGACAGTGCTCTGGAAACTATTTGTCTAGTCCTGTGCCATGCAGGCAGCTGCGCTTCTTCTGTGAAGTGTCCTTTCAATTACCTCATGCTTCAAAGGACCACCCTTGCTCCAGAGCACAGATTAGTCCTTAATCCAAACAAAATCCTTCACTAGGCTGACCTGAAAGTCAGTTTTCCGTTGCTCGCCATCCCTAGTAACAAGCATCCTTGAATGAATAATGTTTTCTCAGAACACGTGCACAGGGCATTTACCATCCACGTGAAGCCAGAGATGTGTCGTTCCAGTTTCTTTTTGGAGGCATAAACTGGAGGCATCCCCTCGGGATGGTGCCTGGGTGTTAACAGATCTGGCCAGAAGAGCGATGCGCAGCCTCCTCTTCTGGGCTGCAGCTGGTAATGTTGTGCCAGCTGCAACTACGTCACAATTTCTCTATCTTGCTATCAAAAATACTTGATTCTGAAGAAGTTGATCAAGAATCTTGTTATGGTTTCCTTTTATCTACAGGCAGCTGATGAAAGGAGTTGTGAACTGGTGTATCTGGTAGGGCTGCAGAAGGCTGTCAAAAGCTCATCTGCCAGTAAATGTAAGGAGGACTGGACTCAACTCACAGCTCTAGACGCATCAGGAAAAAGTCTAAAACCACCTCCTGGCCGCCTTGATCAGGCAGATGAGCGATACAGAAGCAATTTTTGCATTCTGTGTACTCTCCACAAAAAGCTCCTGGCAGGAGATACTACCTCAGTACTTTCTGAACTGCTAAAATCACTGCAAATACATCCTGGTGGATGGCTCGCCACCGGCATCGCTGGAATGCTTCTAGCAGCGTGGGGCTTTGTGGATCCAAAACATGCACACACCCCCCCCCTTTTTTTTTTCCTCCCTCCAGATGCCACAATGATAAATTACTGTAGGAACAGCCCCAACTTTTACACGTGAGGAAAGAAAGAAAATATTAATGGAGTCAGTTTGTGGACTCAGTGCGCTGCAGGCAGTTTGTAAGCCCACAGATAGATCCTGCTAATTAATCTCTTTTTAAATACTTTATCTCAGCACGGTCAGGGATGATACTGAACTCATTTAAATGATCCTCTTCAAAACTCTTGAAAGTGTACAGTTTCTTCAGACTATTACTCTGCTATCCAGTCAAACAAGTGATTAGTGTTTCTGGGTTGTAAAAAACACCCCACTGATGATCAAAGATCCGCTTCCACGGGCAGACCAACCTGACATGACATGATTTTGTTTCTTCGTAGCTCATCTCTTTCAAAGGCTGAAGACAGAATCTTAACCTTAGTTTCGTTTTTCAGCTTTTCTAACATGTATTTTTATTATACTTGTCTTCAGATTGTGGGAAAACCTACCCGTAGGATCTGTTAAACTCATTCAGTTTATTGCTGAACACACCAGATAGTAACAATTTCTAAGGAGCAGGGGAACCCTCCTCGCTTTGGCAACACGAGTTCCTTCTCCAAAGCGCTTTTTTGGGAAAGGGGGAGGAATATCCATTGAAATGGTGTCCTTAGAAAGAGTTACCAATTAACAGTGATTAGCACCGATACTTACTTTTACAAATTTACCATGGAGAAGATATGGAGACTGGAAGTCATGTTGACAATTGGAATAAGCCATTCCTAACCCCATCCCTGACCCAAAGGCGATAGGCCATGTCTTTCCTAGAAAGAAGGCAAGACAGAGGAATAGTGAAAGTCAAGAAAAGCTGTTTGTTTCACAGGACAGTGGTAACATTGTTAAATAAGCACCACAGAATGGTAGGGGCTGGAAGATCTGGAGATTATCTCATCCAACCCCCCTGCCAAGGCAGGTTCACCTAGAGGAGGTCACACAGGGGAGTTCTGAAAGTCTCCAGAGGAGACTCCACAACCTCTCCGGGCAGCCTGGGCCAGGGCTCCATCACCCTCACAACAAGGAAGCTCCTCCTCATGTCTTGATGGAACTTTTATGTTCAAGTTTGTGGCTGTTACCCCTTGTCCTGTCACTGGGCACCACTGAAAAAAGACTGGTCCCATCCTCCTGACACCCACCCTTGACGTGTTTATA
>JANHFX010011760.1:0-26782 GCA_027560015.1 Chloroceryle amazona | reverse complement strand
CCCCTGTGAGCAAACTCAGGAAGTCTGGGATAGAAGAAAGGACAGTGGAATGGAACATGAACCAGCTACACAGTAGAGCCCAAAGAGTGGTGATCAATGGTGTAGAGTTCAGCTGGAGACCTGAAACTAGTGGACTCCCCCAGGGATCAGTGCTGTGTCCAGTCCTGTTCAACATCTTCATCAATGACCTCAGTGAAGGCACAGGAAGTTTGCTGATGACACGAGACTGGGAGGATGGGCCGATTCACCAGAAGGCTGTGTGGCCATTCATCAAGATTTGGACAGACTGGACAGCTGGGCAAAGAGAAACCTAATGAGGTTCAGCAAGAATCAGTGCAGAGTCCTGCACCTGGGAAGGAACAATAAAGTGCACCAGTACATTTTAGGAGGTAATCAGCTAGAGAGTAGCTCCATGAAAAAGGACCTTGGAGTCCTGGTAGGCAAGAAGTTCTTCATGGGACAGCAATGTGCCCTTGTGGACAGAAAAGCCAATGGTATCCTGGGGTGCATTAAGTAAAGTATGTCCACCAGACCAAGAGAGGTTCTCCTCCCCTTCTGCTCTTCCCTTCTGAGACCTCACCTTGAGGACTGCATCCAGTTCAAGGCTCCCCAGTTCAAGAGAGACAGAGACCTACTTGAGAGAGTCCAAGAGAGGGCTACCAGGATGATGAAGGGAGTGGAACACATGCCTTAGGAGGAAAGGCTGAGAGACCTGGGGCTTTTTAGTTCTGGAGAAAAGAAGACTGAGAGGGGATCTAATTATTGTCTATAAATATATGAGGGCTGGGTGTCAAGAAGGCAGGGACAATGTCTTTTCACTTTTGCCCTGTGATAGGACGAGGGGCAATGGATTCAAGCTTGAGTACAGGAGGTTCCACCTCAACATGAGGAAGAACTTCTTTACTGTAAGGGTTACAGAGCACTGGAACAGACTCCTCAGAGAGTTAGCGTAGTCTCCTTCTCTGGAGACTTTTAAGACCTATCTGGATGCATTTCTGCATGATCTTCTCTTGTTCTGTCCTGCTCTGGTTCAGGGGGGGTTGCACTCAAAGACCTTTGGCGATCCCTTTCAACTCCTAACATTCTGTGATTCTGTGATTTTGTGGAGAGGTTATTGTAAAGAAATGTCCTATGAAATGTCCCTGAATGTACTACCTTGCTTTTTCTAAACATGCCCTGTCTTGCTGTCAAATAGATGTTGTTTCCATCCCAAGCTTAAGCTGTTACTGAAACCTACTTTTCCCTTCTAATCAGTTTTCTGGGCCATCTGGAGCCATGGTGTGACATGCTGAGCAGGCTCCTCTCTGACTAACAGTAGTACCAGTGCCGTATGCTGTGAAGAAATGATCTTCTGACAGTTCACTGCAGCTCCCCAGGAAGAGCAGAAGTTTTTGTTCAGCCTTTGTGGAAGACCTAAGGTTCTTTATCAGGAAGGGGACAAATCCAGCACTTTGGTTGCACAGCCTTTGTGTTTATTTCCTGTTTTGTTATCTTACTTGGAGGGAAGTGAGGAGGATGAGGCTTGGCAGTTTAGGAACTTTTAATTTCTGCTTTTAATTTCTCAGTTTATCTTGTGAGTAGTTTTTTCTTAGGTTGAAAATTGTATTATTTTGCACATTTCACATCAAAATCTTTGATGCCTCCATATAGATGTCTATGTACATATGAAAACACACACAATGTAAGACACAAATCAGGCAAGTCTACATGACAGATCTAATTCACCTCTTGCTTGAATCTGGGAAGCAAATACAACTCAGTCTGCACATTATATACTTCCTTTGTAGAATATATAGAAATGCCTGTTTTCCAGTGAATAGTGTTAATACAATACAGCTGTAGATGTATTTTTTAATCAACATATGGCACTCTGGAAACTCCTATAAAGGGATACTAATGTTTGGTCTTCATCACATGACCTGGTAATCACAAAGCATAAGAAAGGCTAGAACCAGAAATGGTGTTTTCTTATGACTTCGAATACCTGTAGCTTAGCAGAAAAGGAAAACACAGCAGCAACATGACTAGAAAGACTTGAATGCAGGTTTCACTGTAAGGAGGGGTCAATATCTGACTGAAGAGGACAGAGGAGAAGAAAACCCAAAATTTCTTTACTCTTCAGTGGTCAGCCAAGACCAAATAATTCCAAAAAGAGTTGCCACAAGGCAGTCTCTGTCTTCCTTGTCTTGTCATGTGATACATGTGAGCACAAGCATCTCTGTGAAGCATATGGATCAGTCAGCTTATGCTGTTTTCCAATACTGATGCATTTCCTCATGAAGAACACAGCATTCCAGGGGAAAACAGGGATCTTCATACTTTGAAAATAAGAGGCCAGACTTTAAGCACCCACTACATGTAATCAGGCCTCTTTAAGGCATGTCAGGTTGAATAGTGAACTGTAAGGGTACTCAAAATGTGATATTTTCCTTTTGCTACAATTCTGACATTTAACATTTTTCTTTCCTCCCAAATAAGAATAGAAGGGCAAAATGTTGACATTTCTGTGAAAAGCTTCATGAAGTGTTTCCTTTAAAAATTACTGGAATTGTTGGAGTTGGAAGGGACCTCTAGAGATCATCTAGTCCAACCCCTGCACCAAAGCAGGTTTGCCCAGAGCACATTATACAGGATCACATCCAGGTGGCTTTTGAACATCTGCAGAGAAGGAGACTCCACAACCTCCCTGTGCAGCCTGTTCTAGTGCTTTGTCACCCTTATAGTAAAGTTTTTCCTCATACTTAGCTGGAACCTCCTGTGTTCCATCATTGCCCTTTGTCTTGTCACTGAACACCACTGAAAACAGTCTGGCTCCATCCTTCTTGCACCCATGTTATAGATATTTATAGATATTGATAAGGTCTCCTTTCAGTCTTCTCCGGGCTAAATAGTCCCCACTCTCTCAACCTTTCCTTGTAAGAAAGATGCTCCAGTCCCACAGTCATCTTTATTGCCTTCCACTAGACTCACCCTGTCTCTCTTTAACTGGAGAGCCCAGAACCAGATACGGTATTCCAGGTGCATTCTTATGAGGGCAGAATAAAGGGAGAGAGTGACCTCCCTTGACCTACTAACCATACTCTTCTTAATGCACTCAAAGAAGAGAGGACCCTAAGACTTAAAAGTTATGACTGACTTTTTTTGGGAAAGAAAATCACTGCAGTAGTTCAACAGTATCTTACTAAAATAAATACATTTGTGTTAAAAATTTGAGGATCAGCATTTTGATAGAGAAATATTGTCATGTTCTTTTTAATCAGGAGATCTGATTCATTCTTGAATTTTGAAAATCTTGGACAATATACAGTGTGTGAAATAGACAATGTTCAGTACCTGAAACTTAACTAAACAGATACAAATGTGTAATCTCCCTCAGCACCTGCAATTATATTTTTAATCACTATATACTGTAGGTTCCTCAAGCTCATTCCATTTCAATTCTCTTTTAGACTAGAACAAAGAAGGTGATTTCTGTATAGTTTTTTAGTGAGCAGCAGCTGGCTCCTTAATTTCATTTCTGGAACGTGATCAGTTTTCTGACTGTTCTTAGTGCCAAAAGAATAACATAAATCAAAACTGATGTAACAAAGGAAGTTACAACAAAGAAAGAAACTAAAAATACCTCAACAACAAAAAATGAATCAAAAACAAAACAACAAAAAAAACCAACCAAACAAACAAACAAACCAAACCAAAACAAATAAAAAACACCCAAACAAACAAACAAAAACCAAAACAACCAAACACACACACACACAACTCTATCACCACAAAAAAAACCCAACAAACAAACGAGAAGAAATATGGTACCTGTCAGGATCAATGGTTCCATAGAACACAGCACAAGATAGCAGTCTGCATAACAATTTATATTAGCTGGTAGCTGGTGAAAGAACTGAAAAAATTCTGCCAGTCAACATGTACAGGATGTTGGAGGTAAAGAATCAATTGTCATCTAGGGCTGGTGTGTGGAGAAGCCACTGTAGGTAACTGGTCATGAACAGTTTTAAGGTCATTTCAGTCTTCGCACTTGTGTTTGTAAACCGTTGTTGTTACAATACAGGAGCCAGTCAATGTGTTCAGACTCTTTTTTAAAATGCATACTCATATATTGGAAAGTGAAGATTGAGTGAAGTTTTTTATTTTATGACTATACACTTAGAGATGGTAATTCTGAAACAAGAAAACTTGAGATCTGCCTATTGTCATAACAGTGGGAATTGTTTGAGCATCAAAGATAAATATGTGTGTCTTAACTGCTAGGCTTGACTTATGTTTTACATCATATCCTCAGCCACACAGGCCCTGCCAGTGTAGGAAGCAGCAGGCAAGAAAGCAGGCAAGTGCTCTGCAGATAACCGCTTCAGCATCAGAGCAAGTTTTGCTCTGGCACTCTGGCTTTTAGCTCTGGCACCTGTTTCACATGTGTCATGGTGTACCACAACAAAGGCTTTATCAGATAAGCAATGTGTATATTGTCATAAAATGTTCAGTTAGCCACTTTTAACAATGTATTGCTCCTCAAGGATCTTATTGCTATAGGCACTTTTGCAAAATTAACCTCATTTCTTCATTCTTCTTTCTTTCAGATTTAAACACGTAACAAATGTATTTTAATGTACTGAATCTAGCTTGCTGATTACCCTAGTAGTCTTGATGGTATTTTAGTACCCAGCTGGGTATGATATTTAATTACCCAACAATCCCTTTGATATTGTTAAACTACTTGCCAAGTATCCAATTATAACTGGAAAAAATGGCCTGTGGACTTTTCTTCTTTTTTTGTGTGTGTGTTCTGCAACAGTAAATTCCACAGAGTAAACAGATTTCTTCTCTGCTTGTTTTTAATAACAGTTAATTTTGGTTTTCTTTTTCATTGCATTAATATACATATATATTTAGATTCAGTTCCCCCCTATTCAGAAAAGCATTTAAGCTTATGGGTGATTTTTAGCATGTGCTCAAGGCTCCTAGGCTTCAACATGAGTTGAGATTATGCATAAAATCAAAGATTTATGTGCACAGGAACAGAGTGGTGAAATACAAACTGATTAAGGGCCATGTTTTTTTTAACTAGATGCAGATTGTCTCAAAATCAGTCATCAGAATGCATTGTAAAATAGTCGCTACATTTGTAGAAATCATTATTTGTGGAGATGCACATAAACACATATACCTGCATGTGCTCACAGACACACACACAGAGTTGTATTTATGTATTTGAGTATGCATATGCACCTAGAAGAGGAACCTGGCATTTATACATATATGAGTAGAAAATGGATATAATTATAGATCTAAGGGCTTCTTATTCTTTTTTTTTTTGTTACCATTCTGTGGTTGTTTTGACAAGAAGCTTGAAATAAAGAGCAGTACTAGCCTGGGAACGTGCAGTAGTAGCAGCTGTATAGGTATGTAACCCCTGTTTCTATTTTTCATTTTTTCAGAGGCTAGCCAGAGAAATTGGTGACCTTCACTTTCTTCACACATAACATCATCCTAGCTGCTGAGATTTGTTTATGGGCATGATCATAACAAAATAACCCCCAATCTTTTTTTTCTTTCTTCTTTTTTTTTTTCTTCATTCCTCTCCATCTGTGATTGAATTATTTTCTGATATGTAAAAAACTGACTATTTCAACCATCTCAGTGGCCTGACAGATCAGGCAATATCAAAGTGAAGTTTAAACTCAGGACTGAATAAGAGGGATGCAACCTCAATGGGTATATCCAAAGCAGTAAATTAGAATAATTTACAAGAAAAATTGTCAGGAATACTGTGTATTGGCAGAATTTATCTCATGGATATCTTTGCCTGGAAATTTTACAGTCACTCTCATGGTCCCCATAACAGATTTTTCTAATTTCTGTGACCTTTCCAATAAAGAAAGGAGGTGTCTAGTAAAAGTGTTTGTGAATCAGAAATAAAAAAGCCACCAAAAATACCACTTAGAATGCAATAAACCATCATAGTTACATTCAGCAGGAATAAATAATTTTGTTTAATAACAGTAATTTTTGTCAACTTTTCAAGTCCAGCTCTGATGAACATTGGTGGCAAACAGAAAAAAAAAATAAACAAAAGGCTTGGGAAAAAATATAAGAACGGAACTAAACCGAAGTCTAGCTTTTTAAACACTACCTGCAAAATTTTTGAGAGATACTGACTATCAGACCCTTTTAGGTATTCATCAGTCATAAGGCTTTGCACAATAAACTTATGTAGATATTTTGCCATCTCTTTATCCTCCATGTTTTTTTAAATGCTGTTTCCATAGTACTGGGAGGTTGAGGTCTTGGGTTTTTCTGCTAACTTGGGTTTTGACCAAACCTTAGAAAGTATCATGAGTGGGCCAAAAAGTTGGATTTGTTCCCATATTTTGGCATTACTTATTCTGTGAATCTTCCAGATGAAGATTTTGTGAATCTTTCTTGACAGCTTTCATTCTCCTCTCATTTCTGGCATATTTCAGTTAAAAGGCAGGAAACTGCTGACCTACATGGCACAACCTCATTTGATTTTCCCTGGGGTTAAACAGAGAAGTGGCACATTTGACAGTATAAACTTCCACATCTAAACAGAAAATGAAGTACATAAACAAAACTATGTTGAAGGAGCCTTCTGAGTGCCTTAAACTTGGGTGACCAGACTTAATGGTGATCCATGGGGTAGGTCTGCCTGCTTTGAAGTATTAAATAGAGGAGCTACAAATAGTGACATAAGCAGAAGCCAGGCTGCTTCCTGGAATAAAAGAGCTAATTATGGGGAAAGAACCATCAAAAAAGATCATAGATAATTCAGCCTAAGTTTTTATATGATTTCAGAGAATTAGGCATGCAGCATATTTTGAACATTGCTGAAAACACAGTGACTTACTAGCATGCCTCTCTGTAAGGCTGTAGTAGCATCCAATACATTCCTAGCAATCTCCCCAGAGCTTAAGACTCCTTGAGCTGGCAGGAATATGTTGATTTTGAAGAAAAACTGATGCAGAGCAAAGGAAAATGGGACTGAGAAGAACTCTCTCACAGTGGTCAAAGTAAATCCAGGGACAGTCTAGCATTTATGTTGCAGGTGGAACTAAAGCATTGATAATGTTATGTTAATCACTGTCAAATCTAATCACTGTGAAATAATCACTGTCCATCATGTCATTATAAATATATTTGAGGGCTGCAGAAACAAGCACAAAAAACCCTGTCATGGAACAGAAGAAACTAATATTCTGTGAGAGATTTCTATCCACTTCATTTTCGCATGTATGGAGAGGCTGTTATCTACTTATTCTGGGTAGGGGTGGAGTAGACAATGTTCTTCTGTTACAGGGCATTTGACAGTCTTACTGGGAAGTCTGGATATTTTAATAATCTCTGTAGCATTTCTTCATTGTTTGCTATCTTACTGTACTCTTCCCCAAGACATGGTAGAGATTCAGCAATCATTTCATGGATCTTGTTATCCATAGGAAAGAACTGCAAGATGTTTAAACCCTAGTAACTTCCCAGTCAATTACTTTATAATAAAAGGTCAACATGACTTCTGGCTTTTTAGCAGCAGCTTTCCCCACTAAGCCAAAGGAAATTTTGTTAACAGAGTGAGCTGTCTGGACTCATGATTCATTTCTATATGAACAGAGTCCACAAACAGCTTGAGTCATAAAAACTTATATTATAGACAACGTTTTCAACGTTTTTTTTTTAATTTTTAGTGGTATCAAAAGTCTGAAACCTGGGACTTGAAAATCCTATTTTGAGCTTTTGCTGAAGTATTAATGGAACCTTCAACTAGACTGCATAAAAGTTCTGCCAGTGGCACATGAGTAAATTCAGTGGCTATTTAATATTATTCTACAATCTGTCAGACTGGATATCCAGGTGAAAAGATTAAAGAGAATTAACACAGTAGAAAATGAGTCTTGATATGAAAATATTTTTGTGGGAACATTATGTGTTTCTGCTAGATCTCTTCATAGATGTCTGTAATTTGTTAGGAATTTAACCAGAATCTTGGAGTGAGAAAATGCCCAAACTTGCACAATGACATATTTTAAAACTAATTTGTCTCTGGAATGAGCCATATATTCCTGTAGACTCTTTTCAGCCCCAGAGGCTATGAAACCTTTTGTTACTTAAATTAGAAGGTGTATGGGCTTGAATGATGCACCACAAATGCAATTTTCATTTTTTTTTGCAAGACACTACCTGCTCCAGCCACCAGCTATCTGAAGCAATTTTACATCTGACATAAAAAAAAAAAAATGCACAAAAAGCTATCCAAGACTGCACTGTTATGCAGTTGTTCTCTTTTTGTTACTTGCCTAGAATTCTGTGCGTGTGCTTTGTAACAGGCAATTGCACAACATGCACAGGTTTATTGTTCTCATATATAACTAAGAATGTTTATGTGACATTGGAGAACAAGCTAACATTGATGGTCTGTGTTAAAGCTTGAAAGTGATCACAAATTTCTTGGCAAAGCAAATTATTTTTTAAATCTTGTGCGGTGATCTAGTTTTCATACAGTACAAACTGATTTAATAAAACCACAGACTTGGCACTTTGGAAGATATTTAAGAATTTGTTCACATCAGCCTCCAAAAGTAGAATATATTTATCATTTTTTTACTTAATCACTTTTCTTCCTCATGGTTTTAACTTTTGCATATTCCCATCATTGTACAGATTCCCTGTGTTACTCAGAAGTCCACTTTTGCTGAGATATGTATGGTGAATTGAGATGATTTATATATGGTCAGTTATTGTCTTTCTCCCCTATCCATTTGCTGGTCTCTTAAAAATATATAAAACTGGAGGAGAGATGGAGAGATGATCCTTTTAACTGGAAAATATTTTCTGGATGAATATGTTTATAAACAATATCTTTAGATTAAATGTTCTAATTTATATTAATGGTGGGAAGATAAAAATGGTCTTCCTACAGGAACAGATCTACAAAAGTTTTGTCTGATATGTAGAAAATTTCCCTGAATAAAATGAAATTTTAGTGGTTTCAGCTTTTCCCATACTTCCTCTATTTTCTCTCCATGACAATAGAGAAAAATAGGGGAAATAAGCAGCAAAAACTGAAATTAAGAGAGGAAAATGAAAATTGTTGAGTCTCATTTTTGGCCCTCCTTCAAGATTCAACTGAGAATTCTATTTTCTTTTAAATCTATACAATGAAACAATTATGATTTCCCAAAAGAATCTTTGTCCGTGTATTTGCAGCTTCTAATAAATTACATCTCAGTAACCACCTGGGTTTTTTTAATCACCACAGACTGAATGGGGAAAATATATATATTCTGCATGTGTCTGGCTGAGTGACTATAAAAACTTCCTTCTAATGCTGAGATTAAACTTTAATGCTGATGTAGAGCATCTCTATCTTTCATTTACATTCCCACAGGGAAGTCTGCTGTCTCCCTGGAGCCTGTGTTAAGGATGTCACTAGGAAACTTCCGAGCTTGGTACAGTCCTCAGATTATTATCCATTGATAGTCTTCCATGTAGGTGGTAAGCACACTGAGAATAGTAATAGAAAAATGATCAAAAGAGACTTTAGAGCCTTGGGATGACTGGTGAGGGTTTCTGGGGCACAAATTATCTTTTCCTCTCTCCTTCCAGTGGCAGGTAGCAACATCAGAGTGAACAGGCAAATTCAGGTTATTAATACATGGCTCCACAGCTGGTGTGACTATAATAATTTTGACTTTTTTGACGAAGGGATGACCTATACAGCACCAAGTTTGCTGACACCTAATGGGAAACACCTTTCTCAAAGGGGGAATAGAGACCTTATACAAGAGATTTCAGGACTGATTGACAGGGCTTAAAACTAGATATGAAGTGGGTGTGGGATGTATCCAGACTATCTAGAGTTGTCCATGGGTGTCGTATCCCAGCACCTGTGGGGCAGCATGCTGACATTTTTAAGAACCAGAAGGTCTTCCACCCCCAAGGGCGAAAACTATACACTCATCCCCCCTCACTGGAATGTTTATACACCAATGCACACAGCAGGGGAATAAGCAGGAGGAACTGGAGATCTGTGTTAAGTCACAAGGCCATGATCTCATTGCAATTACTGAGACATGGTGGGGTAGCTCCCATGACTGGAATGTTGTCATGGACGGTTTATGCACTTTTTAAGAAAGATAGACTAGCAAGGTGAGATGGTGGAGTTGCTCTTTATGTGCATGAGCAACTGGAATACATTGAGTTCTTCCCAGGGGGGATGAAGAACATATTGAAAGCTTATGGGTGGGAATTAAGGGGCACATAAATATAGGTGAACCTGTTGTGGGTGTCTACTAGACCACCAAATCAGGGAGAGGATGTTGATGAGACCTCATACAGGAAGCTGGAAGTAACTTTAAAATCACATGCCCTGGTGATCATGGGTGACTTCATCATCCTGATACTTGTTGGAAAGGCTACACAGTGAGGCATACCCAGTCCAGAAGGCTCTTGCAATTCATCAGTGATAGCTTCGTGATACTGGTGGTAGTGATCATGACATGGTAGAGTTTAGTATCATACAAGGAAAAAGCAGGGAAATAAGTAATATTGCAACCCTTGATTCAGGAGGGCTAACTTTGTTCTCTTCAAAGACCTACTGGGAGGAATTTCTTGGGCTAAGACTCTAGAAGGTAAGGAGGCCCAAGAGAGCTGGTTGATATTCAAATATTACTTCCTCCAAGCTCAAGACAGGCTCATTCCTCTGGGTAAAAAAATTGAGTAGAGGACACAGGAGACCAGCGTGGATGAGCAAGGAGCTGCTGAAAAAACTCAAGTGGAAAAATGAATTTCACAGTATGTGGGAAAAGGGAGTGGTGTCTTGGAAGAATTATAGGAATACTGTCAGGGTTTGTAGGGATGCAACAAGGAAGGCCAAGGCCCTCTTGGAGTTAACTCTGGCCAAGGAAGTAAAGAAGAACAAGAAGGGCTTCTTCAAATACATCAATGGTAAAAGGAAGACTATGCAAAATGTGGGTCCACTGCTGAATGATGCAGGAGCCCTGGTGACAGGATGCAGAGAAGGCAGAGTCACTGAATGCTGCCTTTGCTTCAGTCTTCACTGCTAAGACCAGCCCTCAGGAATCCCTGACCCTGGAAGTAGGAGTGGAAACCTGGAAGGAGGAAGTCTCTCCACTGGTCAATGAGGTTTGGGTTAGAAGTCAAACGCATAATCTGAACACACACACAAATCCACGGGCCCTGATGGGCTGCATCCTCAAGTGCTGAGGGAGCTGGCTGATGTTGTTGCACTACCCCTCTCCATCATTTCTGAAAGATCATAGAGAACAGGTGAGGTTCCTGAGGCCTGGAGGAAATCCAGTGTCACTCCAGACTTCAAAACGGGCAAGAAGGAAGACACTGGTGACCACAGACCAGTCAGCCTCAGGGGGGAATAGAAAGGGAATAAGGGAGAGAGGCTTAGTGATTAGAAAAGGAAACTAGAAGAGCTTTAATGAACATGAAAGTATTAATAATAATAAAAATGGAATATGTACAAATATATACAAACCAGTATCAAACCAAATCCTCCTGATGGCAACCACATCACTGTCACCACTGATGCTGTGGAGCAGGAACCAGGGCAGTTCCAGACTGGGTCATGCAGCAGACAGGAGCTGTGCTCAGGAGCTGGATCCTGGTACCAGATTCAGGAACACACCTATTGGGATCAAAGGCAGAATGGACAGAGTCCTCCTTGGATGCTCTGAGGAAGAAACTGAGAGAGGACATGAGCCAAGCCAAGCAAAGCTGGCAAAGCGGTCCCAGAAGGGGAAACCGAAAGAGCCTCTTGATACAGAGGGTCCTCTGTATATAGAGAGACCTCAAGATCTATATATATAGCCCTTTATATATAGACCGTTCTCTCTATATATACCTCTATATATAGACTCTCCAGAACCCTCAGCTTTATACCGAATATGATGTATATGGGATGGAATACCTTGCTGGTCATTTTAGGGTCACCCCTCTGTCTACTCCTCCCTGCATATGCAGCCTTTCACTTCCTGCACTCCCCAGTGTGGTACAGAAGATCCAGCAGTGGCCTTGGTCTGCACACCATTCCTTGGTACTAACTCTGACCATGGGGTGTTACCCCTGCCAGCAGCAGACACTGTCTGGGAAAACAGGCTGCTAACTTCAGACAGTGCAGTTAGTTAGAATAGGTGAGCTGAAAAATAAAATCATTGAACAGAATGAATTCTGTTCTTAGTCAAACCAGGACAGGAAGTCATGCATGATTAATTTGATAGTCTCCTATGATGGTGTGACTGAATGGGTAGATGTAGGGAGAGCAGTGGATGTTGTCTATCTTGACCTTAGCAAGGCTTTTGACACAGTCTCCCATAACATCTTTGTGGGTAAACTTAGGAAGTGTGAGTTAGAAGAGAGGATGGTGAGATGTGTTGAGAACTGGAAGAACAATAGAGCTCAGAAGATTGTGATCAGTGGTGCAGCGTCCAGCTGGCAAGCATAGCTAGTGGTGTTCCCCAGGGGTCAGAACTGTGTCCACTCTTATTCAACATCTTCATCAATGATCTGGATGAAGGGATAGAGTGCACCCTCAGTAAGTTTGCTGATGATACAAAACGGAGAGGAGTGGCTGATACACTGGATCAGCTGTGCTGACATCTGGGCAGGCTGGAGAGCTGGGCAAAGGCAAACCTATGAAATCAAACAAGGATAAGTGTAGAGTCCAACAACCTGGCAAGGAACGACACCATGTACCAGTAGAGGTTATGGGTAGACCTACTGGAAAGCAGCCCCATGGACAGAGACCTTGGCATCCTGGTGGACAATAAGTTATCCATGGAACATCAATGCACCCATGTGGCCATGAAGGCCAATGGTATCCTGGGGTGCATAAAGAAAAGTGTGACCAGCAGGTCAAGGGAGGTTCTATTCCCCCTCTACTCGGCAGTAGTGAGACCACATCTGGAGTATTGTGTCCAGTTCTGGGCTCCCCAGTGACTTGTAGAAATCTGACTCCACAACCAGGATAGTTGTAAAGTAGGTATGTTTATTCAGAGCTGGGCAGCATGGGGGGGAATTCCACCAAAGTCATGCGCGCTCCTGTCTAGGGCCACAGTTTCCCTTTATAATACTAGGTTATACATATTTAACACATGTTGCGAGATGCCTATACATATGCATGACCTATCCCCACTTCGTATTAAAATTAGCTCCCTGCCATTCTGAGCTTGCTCAGTGCCTTCTGGTTGTGGTCATTGGGGTCTCATTGATGAAGTAAAGATGCTTTCTCTTCGTCACTGCTAGTGACGTTTGTCTTCAAGCATGCGCAGTCGAGCCCTGGAATCTGGCCATACTTCAGATCTGGTTTTAACTGGGTTTTGTATCTTCAGTTCTCACTTTTTGCTAGTTTTGCATTGTTCGTTCTGAGCTCCCTAACCATTGTAATTGCTAAGCTAAGCATAATGTTGCAAACCCCTTATCACCAGTTCAAGAGAGACAGGGAAATACTAGAGAGAGTTCAACAGAGAGCTACAAAGATGATGAAGGGACTGGAACATCTCTCTTATGAGGAAAGGCTGAGACTCCTGGAGATGTTTAGCCTGGAGAAGAGAAGCCTGAGAGGGGATCTTCTTAATGTTTACAAATATCTGAAGGGTGGGTGTCATGTAGAAGGGGCCAGTCTCTTTTCAGTCGTGCCCTGTGATGAGAGGTAATGGTCACAAGTGGAAACACAGGAAGTTCCAAGGAAAAACTTCTTCACTGTGAGAGTGACAGAGCCTGGAACAGGCTGCCCAGAGAGTTTGTGGAGTCTCATTCCCTAGAGACTTTCAAGACCCTCCAGGATTTGTTCCTGTGTGGCCTGCCCTGGGTGTTCCTGCACTGTCAGATGGTTGGACCCGATAATCTCCAGAGGTCCCTTCCAACCCCTACCATTAAATGATTCTATGATTCTTAACTATTTTGCAATGTTCTAAAAGTGTTGGTGTTTCACATGGACAAGAATATTCAGTGTTCATGCATGTTCAGTGTATCAAGAATGAAACAATTGCATGAACATAAATGAAAACTTGTGCATTGCTATGGTTCTGATAGAATTTTTCTTTTCTCTATCATGTTGGTGCTTAGAAAAAGTATGTGCTGAACTTAACAGTTTTGTTTATTGTTGTGTCTTGCTGTCCTCATTTTAGTTAGAACAGAACAATTCTGTTCAGTGTTTTCTCTTTTCAGCTCAGCCTCTTCTAACTGCACTTTCTGAAGTTAATGGCAGATATTTGAAGACAGTCTCTGATTCTAGTGATGATAATTCTTGATGTTTAGAGTTAGTACCAAGGTTTGGTGTGCAGACCAAGGCCACTGCTGGATCTTCTGTACCACATTGAGGGGTGCAAAAAGTAAAAGGCTGAACCTACAGGGAGGAATGAACAGGACAGTTGACCCTAAACTGAAAAATGAGGGATTCCATCCCATATATGTCATATTTGATATAAAGCTGAGTGATCATGAGTGCCAAATTCTCTTCTTCAATAGCCATCATCTGAGGAGGACTCTGTTCAGTCTGCCTTCAATCCTGATCTGTGTGTTCCTGAATCCAGTTCTACAACAGAGCTCCTGAACCTGTTTCCCATTTGCTGCTGAGTCCTGTCTTGGACTTTCCTAATGCCTACTCCATGTCATTAGTTGTGATGGTGATGTAATTGCCATCAGGGATTTGGTCAATACTGGTTTTGTGTATATTTGTACATATTCAATTTATTATTGCTATTATTTTAATTTCCATTAACTCTGTCCTCATTTCCTTTTCTAATTGCTAAGTCCCCCTCCCTTATTCCCTTTCTCTTCCTCTTTGGGTAGGAAGAGGGGTTAACAGTGTCTGCTAATGGCCTAGTGGACTGCCCTGACCCTAAACCTTGACAGCCTAATAGATCTTCTTGGGAAAAGAAGGAAATAGTGTCTTTTTTTCTAATGCCTGTAGTGCACAGGGAAAAAAAAATGTGGAATTTAAATAAAGCACCATTCAGGATAAATATAAGAATACTGTGTATAAGAATATAGATAAGAGTACTGCTATTACCTTTGAAGGGTAAGGACAGGGAAGCACTGAAGTTGACTGCCTGAAATACTTGCAGAATTGTTGCAACTTGTTTTTTTATAAGGGCCTATAATGAAAGATATAGAGAAGATAGATGCAACCAGGGACTTCTTGAGATCCTGTTTAGGCCCAAAACTCAATGAAACAATTAGAGAAATAAAGTATTTGCAAATTAATTCAACTACCTAACTATAAATATTCCAACAATCTCCATCATACACACAGCTCTATAATATTTGCTGTTTGCTGACATTTGCAATGTATATAGTCCCTTGTTCTAGTTAAACTCTCAGTAAAAGGGAAGAAAAATCTGTAATTTGCTCCATTTTAGTAACATACATGTTTCCTTGCCCATTTAGCTTTTAGTGGTAATATTCATCAATATCCGAAAGCACCCATTAAAATCTGAATCTTCTGTTCTTGTCAATCTATAAAATGTATTAAATAAGATAAATTGTTTGAGAAATCTATATTCGCTATCTTTGAGTGACTGATTTATTTCCATTTCAATTTTATATGCAACAGGGTACTTTTAAACTAATAATTTTATTTCCATTTTTACTATTCACATTCCAAAAAAGATTAAATACCTCCTTCACAGATAATAAGTCACACCTGTTTCAGTCCCTTCCTTTTTAATGTTTCCTCTCAAGGTCAGCTAGGAATAAAATAATGCATGATTTTGCATTTGCAAGCTTTAGAAAGGATCAGTCCCTATTCCAAACTACTCTGTATTCCCGGTAATTGCTACTCCCAGAGAAACAAGCAAATACTGAGACAATTAAGACGGATAAGGTGAGGAAAAGGCAGGATGGAAAAGACAGAGGGTAGGGGAGTCTCTTAGGAAAGGCCTGCCTATTGTGTTTGGGTTAATGGTTCTGGGAAGCCAATCTTGTGGTTCAAAAGGAGAGGATCAAGAGACAAAAATGTGACTGCTGTATGTGGGTTTAGGCTTCACCCTGTCCAAGGGATACTTAAAGAAAAGTCCTCTTTGTTGCAGAAAATAGGATTCACGCAACACACGGCAGGGACAGGTCCTCTCTATGCAGTTTTGGGGTCAGTAGGCAGGCTGACAAGCCAGAGGAACCTTTGGAGGGACATTTTGCTTTTGCTCTATATTTTGTGGAGGAACAAGTATAGACAGAAAAGTAGCAGATCAGACGAATAGCTGAAATTAGGAGGGAGGGCACACCTGAGGGAGTAATGTATTTCTAATTAGATTCCTCTCCCTGTCACCTGACACATGATGGTAATAGACATATGGAAACTTTTCACTATCTTCACTATCTTCACTATCTTCACTATCTTCTACTGGCAAATAATACAGGTGGCTTCCCCTGGCAGACTGGACAAAACTCCTAGCTGAGATGAAGAGCAGAGGCAAAGCTGTGAAAGCAAATCCTCCAGTGAGGCAAAATTCAAGGCAAGGCAATGCTGCCTGCATACACATTGAAGAAGAAATGGGGGAAAAAAGTTGTTCCTCCCCAGTGCCATGTGCATGCACAAGAAACAGGGAACAAAGTTGCTTTTCCCTACTTCCATCCAATGTCATAGGGAATCTTGGGCCACAACAACCCCAGGCAAAGCTACAGGCTTGAGGAGGAGTGGCTGGAAAGCTGCCTGGCAGAAAGGGACCTGGGGGTGTTGATCAACAGCCATCTGCACATGAGCCAGCAGTGTGCCCAGGTGGTCAAGAAGGCAAATGGCATCCTGGCCTGCATCAGGAATAGTGTGGCAAGCAGGACTAGAGAAAAGGTTGCCCCACTCTACACAGTGCTGGTGAGGTACCTTGAGTACTGTGTTCTTGGCACTGCGGTATACAAAAGACATTGAGGTACTGGAGTTCAGAGAATGACAATGAAGCTGGTGACGGGTATTGAGGATAAGTCTTATGAGGAGCGGCTGAGGGAGCTGGGGTTGTTTAGTCTGAAGGAAAGGAGGCTGAGGGGAGATGTTATTCCCCTCTACAGTTACCTGAAAGGAGGTTGTAGAGAGGTGGGTGTTGGTCTCTTCTCACAAGTCATAGCTGTTAGGACAAGAGGAAATTACCTTAATTTGCACCAGGGAGGTGTAGGCTGGACATTAGGAAAATCTTCTACACCAAAAAGGTTATCAATGACTGGAACAGGCTGCCCAGGGAAGTGGTTGAATCACCATCCCTGGACGTATTTAAAGCCATCTAGATATGGTGCGTAAGGATATGGTGTAGTAGTGGCCCTGGTAGAGTTAGATAGCTGTTAGACATGATGATCTTAAAGGTCTTTTCCAGCCATAACAATTCTGTGATTCTGTAAATCATCTGCCACTGCTGAGTAGTGAGATAATGACCTCATGTTAGTAATGAGCAACATAAATAATGTGAAGCAGTAACACAAAAATGTTTAACAGGTATGTGAAAAGTAGAACAAATGTCTGAAAAAAACAAATGTAATATGAAAGCAAACTAAATGTTACTGCTTTGATACTACTGAATAAAATAAAATTTAATAAAAAGGGCACAGTTTATGATTTTCAAATCTCTAGGCCTATTCAATGTAAAAATGTTTCTTGGATTTACCTGCCTACCCTTTTCCTGAGGGAAGGGAGAAGAGAAGGAAGAAATGGTTAGTGCAACTATGAAGGAAAATTTGAGACCACAATGGTAATTTGGATTACCAGGTAAGGAAAGTGTGTAGGAAGAGCAAGTGAGAATTTAGGCATGTCATCTGCCACATTTTTCATATTCCTTGAGGAAGGTTATTGTAAAGTTCCCCATCTTTCACTTTCACCATCTCATAGGATATTTCACTCTAGAGGCTGTCTCTGGGAGTCTCTAGCCCAGCTTCCTTCTCAAACCAGGCTCAGTCAAAAGACCAGATCAGGAATTCCTGCTGGCATAAGCAGAGCAGTGTGTGTGAAGGAGCCATGTCTCTAAGGAAGGTGAAGCCCAAGTTACATTTACGTATCTGTGTATGTTTTTGTGTTAATAAACAAACAAGCCAGAAGCAGACTGGGAGAAGATCTCTTGTTTCCTTTCACTAGCATTCTTCATCTGCTTTGACATGCATATCTTAAGAAATTGTGAGTGACAAAAGATGCCTTTGTCCAAATAGTTGCAGCAATATTTGGCTTACCTGATAATTTGCCTCAGAAAGACTTAAAATGTAAAGTCTTCTGCTGTTTGACTTTGTTTGAATATGAGAAGTCTACAAACGCATATTACAGGAAAAGGGTCAAGAAAGGAATAATGTTGCAGCAGAGGAGCACAAGACAGAAATTTTGACCTATTCAATGGGTGATGAAATTTTCAGTTAAATAATAGCCTGAACAGCTTATTGGGAAAGGGATTGCTATTTTACTGAAAACTTTTATTGAAAAGATTATGTGTCCTCAGAGTTAATTTCCATAAATTCTTTTTGCATTTCCACTGTGATTTTATGCAGTCTTCTTGTGAAATACAAATACTTCCTTACCACAAGTAGCATCATCAGCTTTACAGAGATTTTTGGTTTGTGCTACTTTAAAGGATGCATTCAAATATTAAATGATAGACGAAGGATTGCCTGTACTCCACTTGTCACCAGAATCACACCAAGCAAAACTGTCCATCTTGATTAAAAGTCATTTTAGTTACATCTTCAGAGCACTTTAATGGCTTTTGAAAGGTGTTCAACAAGCAAGGCTGGAGGATAAAGGGATACCTACCAAAGAACTGCAACAAATGTAATCTTCCCATTTTGGCATTTGTGCATGCTGGCTTTGGCACTAGTCCTCCAGACATACAGCCTGCAGATGAGAGATGAGTGAATTATATAAAACAGATTGCCTGCCACAGGCTTCTGCACAGAAAGTGAAGGAAAGATTGCAGCAAACATAAGTCCAGCAACCCTTGCTTTAATATAACAAGCAAGATAACAAAAGTAATAAAAACACCAACACAGCCTACAAAATCCCCAAGGACCCTAAATAGGCCCAAATACTGTAGCTTCCAAATTGTGTCAAAGCCCTCGCTATTCTGCACCTACTGCTATTACCATAGCTAGATTAAAGTTTGTGCACATGTACTTACCCTGCGGCTGTGCAGACATACCCATATAGCAACAGGATTAGTCCAGCGTCCCAAAATAAACTCTCCTCTGAGAATAGCACAGTGTGACACCTGCTTGTGGATGCATGATGCCACCAAAAAAAAAAAAAAGGAAGGGGATGCAGAGTGAAGGAAGAACTGCTTCGTGATTTCTACTCTCTGCTGAAAACATATTCCAAGGAAAAAAACAAACCCACAAAAGTATCAGGCCAAAATAAGAACACCTACCACTGATGATGCCACTATTAATTCTCAGTTCTATGAAGTAGCAATTCAGCTGATAGATCTCTAGTATGATCCATTTCAGCTGCTTTCACTGCATTGTGCTGCCTTTTAACACTTCCCCATGGATTTCTGTAGCCCTTAGAATTGCTTCTTTATCTTTACTAGAGACATGCAACTTCAAAAGATCAAAAAATGAAAGAGTGATGGTTTTGTGGTGTTTTCAGACTCAATTTCAGTTCAGTAACTGTCACAAAAATAACTCCCTAAAAATGATTGTGTGTGACAGTTTCCATATTTGTTCTACTTCAATGTTCTTTTATGTCTAATTTGCTAAATTTAAAAGCTGGAAGATGCATTTTTCTGCTGCCAGACAGCAAGCTCAGCCAGGGACCTGAAAAATCAAGCTGAGATTTTTTTTCCTCTTAAGTTGTCTGCTGCTACAAACTTGGCAGCTTGAACATAACTGACAATTCTGTTGATGATCTGTAAGGTGGGGTAACACCCATCTTATTAACCTATTCTTTTGGTGAAATTTTTGCACTAGCAAATTGAAGAGATTGACAGTGGTTTTTCTTCTGTTTATTCTAGACCAGTGGCTTCCAATGACAGTTTCCTGTGTGCTTCTTGGTAATGACTTTATGCTGTCTGGAGAACATCTTTTTAGTTGTGAGTTTTTAGAGGCAAGCAAACCACTGCAGAAGTATGAATTGTATGAAAATCCTGATGATATCACTTGTACTTGCAGTGGTTCAGTATCACAGTGGCTTTTTGAAGTCAGAAGGTTTCCACTCATTCATACCCCACATCCCATTGTTTTAGTGTTCATGCTGGGTGCTTCATCCCCTTCTGAAAATTCCCAGCATCAGGCAATGGGACCAAATGGTCTCCTTGTAACCAGTGTGAAAGGAGATGTGATTTCCATCAGTTCTTATTAACAGAGTGTCATGTGTCACTTTTTTTTTTTTTTCTTTTCCATCTCAAACTGCCTATATGATACCATTATTGCTTTGCCATTTCAGAGATTGCCATTAACTTGTTTATGGTTGGGACCTTGAGAATTATTAAAAAAAAATAAGTAGTAGAATAACCAAAATGTGTGTTTCATCAGTAATGCCACTAGTTCTGGATAGTACTTTATGGTGTGCTAAATTTAAAGTGGACTAATTCATGGAGAGCATGCAGCTCAGTCCTTCCTTGTTGAGAGGCCATCTTGTGTTCCAGAAGCTTAAAAGTGTAAGGAAGGAAGCCTATCAATGACAGCAATAAACCCGGAAAAGAAGCTAGACCTTGTAAAAGAGTATGCTTTTGTGCTGATCCAATGGATATGGCTGATAGTACTGAGATGTGCCAAGAATTCACCATGGAAGAGCCAGGACAACAGCAATAGCTCTGAGGTCTGTGTAAAGGGTGGCTTTAGGCACATCTTTGAAAATGTAGCATGCTTTCTGCCCAAATATGGAAGTAATTCATGGAAGGAATTTTTTTCTGCTGTGTACTTTTTGTGTTAATTCCCTTCAGTGCATATAGTTGTAAAGATTATTTTCATGTCTCTGATAAAGCAGAAAAGGTGATAGGATAATTATCAATCTCAATATGAGTTTATAGAAGGAGGAAAGAGGGCAGAACAGGATATTTATTTATACCATCATTTTGTCCTAATTATGTTTTTCCTCCATTGCAAATTCTTAGACCATGTTGACGTAAACATAAGTAGTTCTTTTACACTGTTATGAAAGACCTGGTGAACTTACTTGAGAATTGCCTGATTATTTTCATTTTCAATTCAACCTTGTCGTTATATCTTGATTTTGAGTGTGGAAAATAGTAGAAAAAATCATTAGCAATTTATTATATATATTGAAACAACTTAAGAAACAGTTTTTTACGCAGTTGTGTAAGAACAGTTTATACAACCTCTTGTGTAATTGTATAAACAGTTTCAATAAAATTAAGGAAAATACATATCCTGACAGAGAAGTCTGAAGTCTGTGAAACACAAGGTGACATCAGATACTCCTTAAAAGTTTCTTTCTAAAGTAATGTCATACCTCTAAATATGATTCTTCTATCTCCCTTTGTTTGCATTGAATAAAATGAATTTCCTAGAAGCATTAAAAAAGTATATCCTTGGCTCAGCTTCTTATCGTCCAGAATATTCACAAAATTAATCTGCTAATATACAAAATTCATAAATACAGACAATGTCTCCATTAAATAAAGTGTCCAGGAAATACGAGATCACTTTTGTGTGACTATATTCTTTGCAAAAGGTCCTTTCACAAGGGTCCAGCACACTTCAGGCCTGTAAATTATTAATGTACCTTCTATCTCATTAGCTGTATATTATGGAAATTTACCTAATCTGCTACCTTCAGTTTCATTAAAATAACAAATGGTTAAAAGAGGGGGAGAAACTTTGCTGTGCCTTTGTAATTAAATTGGTTTTGTAAGAAAGATAGAAGCTTATAGTTTTATCATTTCTTTGACTGTAATTTAAAAGATCCATACAATATGCAGACTGATGAATAATTCATGCTTCATTTATTAGCTTGGTAACCTTATAACTGGCCTCATAAAAATGAGGATAATACTTTTTTTCTTTTTCATGAGGCACTAGAGAACTGAGTGCATGTGTATGCACACAGGGGTTTTTTGCATTCATGTATCTCAGTATATGTTTGTGTATGCATACTCAGGTTAAAAACAAAGGTTATCCAATTATTTTTACTCTACCGTACATGCACAAAACTATATTGTGGATAGAAGAGCTCATACATACATGTATGCAGTGAGGACCACAATGCTAAAGCTCATCAGCATGAGACAAGTTTTCTCAGACGCTGGCATTTTCACACAAGTATTAAGGAGCAGCTCAGCCACAGACCAATTTTATGAATTTTTACACAAAAGGCACCTACTCATCCTTGCTCACACTAGCATAAATAAAATCCAACTAATACCTCCTGAAAGACAGTGGTTGAAAGAGAAATGGAAGATGGGTATTCCTTAGTCCTTTCCTGGGTTGTGTGCACTAAAATTGTTGATAATGAGACAAAAGAATAATTGTTACTAGAGAAAATTTTTCTGAATGTTCTTTAAGTATTGAAAACTTTACCAAAATAATCCTGAGCTGAAATATGAGCCAGTTTTCTCTTATGGACACAGAAGACAACGTGGTCGGTATCCAACTTTATGGTTTATAGATAGAAAAGTATAAGTCTGTCAAAAGAAAAGCCTCTTGATGAAACAATCAAATTGTAACATACTTTTGTTTTGAAAAAAATTGGAAAAGATTAAATATGATCGAACAGGATATTCTAAACTTTTCTTCTTTTATGTGACATTATGAAGTTGGAAAGAAATAGAAGGCAATATTTAATATTAGTAAGTGAAATATTTTCATTAAACCAGTGGTTTTTTCCTACTATTTCATTTTATAGGAAATTTATCAGCCCCACAACTTCATATCTATTTTCATGCTTTGTAAGTAAATTACGAGTATTGAACGGATGCCACTAATAAGCCTTCATTTAGCTCCATAAATGAATATCTATTGAGTTCAAACTCCTAATGTCGTTTGCCTTAGTATCTGCTGAGAGGCAATAGGATGCAGATCCTGAGATACCGCTGTTCTGTTGACCAACATAAGGGGTTGCAAACTCCTTTCAGCATGTAGGGCAGGCAGAAAAGGAATGCCCCAAAACAGCTACCTGGGTGTGGTTGACAAAAGAAAATATTTAACACCTCCATGAGTCAGCATGACCATATTGCTGCCCCAGAACATTACCCATCAGCCTGCAGAAAACCAGGCTCTTGAATTTCTTCTTATAAATGAACAGGTTTATGATGCTGTTTCATTATTACAGTCATTAAAACACAACTAAAAGAAAAATCTATATTGAAAACAGTCAAAATTAACTCAAGAAAAACATTTAATTCATTATTCTTTTAAAGCACATGTCAAAACCTGCATGTTAAAAAAAAATATTTATTTTACAATAATAATTGTGCAGCCAGCCTTCACCTCTAAATGCAGTAATCAAAATAATTACTGAGCAGTAAAGACATTGCTTTCTTGTGTCAGCAGTATTTTCACCACTGATATCCTTTCTCAAGACTTGAATCTATTGTGACATTAGTATTTCATCCCATAGCACATGCATGGTATACAACTACTGTCTCATTTTGTTGTATTCTGTACCACAGACTTTAAAAACATGTCAAACTTTATCTAGGTAAAAAGTTCAAAAGCTGAAGACAGACTACTGTGGTGGGAGCAATAATGATGAGTATTAAGTGTTCAAACATGATTTTTCAGTAAAGAAGATATAGTCCCCACATTTATCCTGTAAAGCACGTGTTCTGATTGTAGAGCTTGTCAATACACCTGTCCTCCATCCTGCAAACCTCTGGGCAAACACTTCAGACTTTGAATACCTACCGTCAGCTTTTATTACATGCAACTGGAAAGTTCCAAGCATTAAGCCAAGTTTATGCTTTAATTCAGTTTTATAGGTACTCTTACCCTTTTGGATTACGTATGAGACATCCTCCTCCAAACCATGCAGGTAAACACTGTTTGTTGAAGCCTGTTCCTCTTCACCTCAGGCAACCTGGAGTTTTATCTGGGTCTCTAGATGTCTGAAGTCTGTGGAGATGGACCAGAATTGATTTTGAGTCAATAAGCTAAAATATTGAAAACAGCAGAAAGAAGCTCTTGTCTTTCAGTTAGCCCTCATGTTTAGCTGTAACGTAAGCATCTATTTACTCTTCTCCTAAACCTTTCAATTTATGACCAGCCCTGTCTTAAACATGAAAAAATACCTGGCTAGTGTGGGATACAAGAATTTTCTGCCAGTCCCTATTCTGGAGAATATGGGAAGGATCTCCACCACTACTCTGTTATGAGTGAAAATTCTTTAACCTGACTCAAATTTACTTGGTATGCTGCTGTTTTGATGTTTCTTTTTCTATTTGGAGAAACTGGGTGCATTTGAAAAGTTAGTAAGTATTTTAATGTATCAGAGATGAGTTTACTGAGACACATGTAAAATCAGGAGAACCTCGTGTCTGCATTATGGATGGTACAGCACAGTTTGAAGATAAATTTTTTGGGAAGAATTCATGAGAAAAAATAATAAAGATTGGTCAAGACAGATAAAAGCTGCAGGCAAGATGGACCCGTGGTTTTATGTTACAGGAAAATCGTACGTGTCTAGTATCCACTTTTACTTGATCCCTTCAACTCACTTCTAGCTGCCTCTGGGAATTTCTATCATCCTGTATATTCCCACTGTGAAAACACTGAGCACTAAAAAGTCCTAAATGTCTTTAACATTACCAACAGGGATCCTGAAGAGTGGTCTCCCTCTCTGCTTTGATGGGCATTGAGTCTTAGGAGGCTTCCATGAAGAGACACCCTTTAGCCCAGCTCTTTGGAGGATTTCAAGCCTATATGGCACATTTTTATTTCACTATCCTTTCTGGTAGTTATTGTATCTCTTGTGCAGAGCTCTGGGACCTTGTATGAAGGGCGCTATATAAATATAGGGATTGGATTGGCTGAGTAATTCTTTTTGACTTCATCAGGCTGTTAATCCTGCATGCCTGTGGTGATAAACCCAGAAAATCCCAGATAATCCTATATAATATTCATGCAGGGCTGGAAACAGCTATAAATACATATCAAACTGTCAAAAACCATTATCATTTAGACTACTTTGCAGTACCTTCCAAATTACATTAGAATATCTAGGCTTGACTTCATCTCTTCCCCCCCAACTCCTCTTTTCTTCCCTCTTAATGACTGGGTACTATCTGTAACTTACCTTGCCAGCATAATAATGTACATTTCCCACACACCTACCTGCGTACTACAGCACCAAGTTTAGCCTGCTCCTGCTTTCGTATGACTCACAGGCACAGCAAGTAGTTTCTGTTCTGTACATAAGCAAATAATTTTTCGCAGTTTTCAAAACTAAAGTATCCCACTGCCAAAAGGCTTCTGTTTATGACACAGAACAAATGTTGTTACTACTGCAGTCCTGAAAATGTATCTTTAATACATCCTTTCATAAAAATGTTGTAATCTTAATGTCTAATTGAGTGTATAATGAAAGTTTTGGTTTTTAATTTTCCAATTTTATCTTGGTTAATAACCAGAGACAAATAACAGTCTGGAAACTTTCTGCAGCATATAGAGAAATAAAACAGTGGTTTGATATTTCCTTCCTCATAACCTAAGATATTTCTATAGATCTCGCTTTACTTGCAAGTATCACAATGTCAGAGAAGTAACTGCATTTCATGTCTTAATTTTTCCAGCACGGAGCATACTTAATAGGGCACATAGTAAAATAACTATACTCCTGAACTGGCTAAGGTGAGCCCTAGCTGCAAGTGAACTACTGCTGGTGGATACTCTCCAGCTGCATGAAGAAGGTCTCTGTCATTGTCAGGCTCTTTCCTTAAAATCTCTCTTTTCCTGCTCTTTCATGTGCTCTGTGGAAAGTTTCACTATAACATTAGTGGAAAAACAGCCAAAAAAACCCCCACCAGTTTGCTCATTTTTCCATTTTCCTAAAAAAAGGAATTTTACTATGTAGTGCACTAATGTTTGTAGGAGTTGCATTGCAGCACAGTGCAATGCCATGTGATGGAGCCAACTGAGGTGTCATGAGATACTTGGGATATGGAGAAGAAGCTCAGTCTAAAAAATCTCAAGGTAACTACACACCACATGAAGATATAGATTTGTGTTAATGCACTTACAATGTCATGCATCTTATCACTACCTCCCTGCCGCTCACCACTTTGAAATTCCATCTGCACTTGCAGGCACCAGGGAGTCATCACAGAAACAGCCTTGCTCCTTAAAGGCAAAAAGCTGTGCTTCGGAATCCATGTACTATGATGAAGTAAAAAACATTCCAAAATATTTTACGATGACAACTAATTTGCTGCAAATGGTGCTTCCCCAGATATGAAGGCAGAGAGGTGTCAAACTATAGAATAATACATGGCAACAGGGAGGTAAAGCCAAGATCCCAAGAAACATTGCAACACCTTAGTACTTAACAGAAATAGTGCTGTTTAACAGCACCTCCTGTCTCTATCTGACACAGTCAATAAAGCATAGAATAAAAGAAGGGCTAGAGAGAAGCAGAGGTGGCTTCTGTCACGGTTTAGGGTCAGGGAGGCCTCTTAGACCTATAATAGACACTCTCTGCTAAACCTCCTCCCTCCACAAAGGGGAAGAGAAAGGGAATAAAGGAGACTTAGCAATTAGAAAAGGAAACTTGAAGAGCTTTAATGAACATGAAAATAATATTAATAAAAATAGAATATCTACAAATATATACAAAACCAGTATCGAAACCAACCCCCCTGATGGTAACTACATCACCATC
>JANHFX010011759.1:19009-38766 GCA_027560015.1 Chloroceryle amazona | reverse complement strand
CCGCCTGTGCCGTGGCCAGCGCTCAGCGTGCCATTCTCTGCCCCAAAGAGGATGTAACGGCGTGGAAGAGAGGGGCGCCTTGTGCAGCTGAGCATCTGCTGCACAATTAAGACGTCTGTTTTGATTTGCCGTTGTTCCTGCGTAACTGATGGCCGAGGGATTTCCACTCGCGGAGCTCCGAGGAGAGCTCCTCGCGGCCCCCGCACAGCAGGCCCTCGGGTGCAGAAGGGGAAGGACCCCCAGGGATCGGCTGGGTGGCAGCGGGTTGCGATGGTCTGCCAAGCGAGGTCAGGGTCCCGCGCGCTGAACCCCGGTGAGGTGCCGGCGTGCAGAAGTAGGACTGGCACCAGAGACTTGAGCGCATGTAAAAGCGGAATGGATCCCTGAGGTAAGGCAGCCTGTCTTTCTGCTCGGATTGACTATGTGATCATCTTCCTCCCTTTTGGTGCCCTGCCTGGGTTTTATGAAATGCAAGTTTTATTCTTTCTCCTCTTTTTTGCCATGCCCTTGAGGCTTCCTTAGATAGTTGAAGAAATTTATGCGTCAGGAAGATCCTGGCAAGGGAGGGTAGATTTTCTTCCACACTTTCATTGTTGTTCTAATTTAAGTTTGGTCAACTTTTTTTTGATTATTATTATTTAAATACTTTCTTCTCCACTTGGATTTGTGGCTGTCAAGTATTTCCTATCCTTTTTATTTTCATCATGTTCATAAGATCTCTGCAAACACCCCTGAAATCTGTCAGCGTCTCCTCGGTAGCGTGCCCAGAGCTGAGGAGCCGCTGCAGGTGCAGGGGAACTGGAAGGCAGCGAGGGTGACTGGTGCCACCGCGGGCAGCGGCAGGCAGGGCGGGAGGGCTCTGGACACCCTCCACGCCAGCGTCCCTCCCTCCTCTCCCAGATTGTTTGGTGGATTCCTGCTTCCCAGTTTCTTCTGTTCGGCACGAGGCCGATTCCTTTGCCGCGCATTAGAGACTGGCACGTCCCCTGCTGAGTTCCATTTTAATACCTATTCCCTGCTCAGAGCCTGTCAAAGCCCCTTTGCATTCCTCCTCTCCTGGGTAACTGCCGTTCCTCCCATTTGCTATCATCTGGGAATTTAATGAATAGGCTTCTTTACTTTTTTTTCCTTCCAGGCTATGAATAAGACATACACATGTTAAATAAGACAGACACATCTCCCCGGCAGCATGCCACTTAACGTTACGGTGATGCCAATAATGTGCTAGGAATTCGCTTATCTAGGTCACTTCACCTGTGTCTCTCAAAGCGGAAGAAAATATACAGTGAAATAATGGGATGTGTTTAGCTCTATGTTTTCCAGACAAAGAGATTGCACAAAATCCTTTACAGAGGTTTAAGATGAAGAGGGAGGTTTCTTCCGTTAAACCAAATCATTTCTCTGCAAAATTTGGCAACATAAACGTTGGAGGAGGGAAGCTCAGTGGAAAAGAAAAGACCAGAGCGTAGAAACTTTGGGCTTGGTATTAAAAGGGGTGTTTTGTTAAGTTAGACACAAATCCCCCCGCCCTGAGACTGGGACAGAAGTGGGAAGATACCGAAACGGTCGCTTTTAGGGAGATGGGTCTCTGAGGAACACAGCGTGGGAAACCCGGGGACTCCAGAGTCACAAACAGCCTTGTGAAATCCACAGCCAGGAGCCTCAAAGCCCTTCCCACCCGTATCGAGGTTACGCTGCAGCTCCGCTGCTGCCCGTGCCCTGGCTCATGTGCCGACGGCGCAGGAGCGAGGAGGAGAGGGCCCAGACCCTGTCCAGACCCAGACCTCAGCTTCCTACCGGGCAGTCGATCCCCGGTGGGTTTGCCTCGGTGTTGTGTCCGTCCCAGCCGGCTGGCTGGGATGTGGAAACCTCAGGAGCTCCCCCATCCTGACAGCAGTCCACCAGTGGAAAAGCCCAAGCTGGGAGACACCCCCAGCAGCAGGAGCTCCCAGCAAAGCCCGACGCGCAGACTGTGGCACTCGGCAGGTCGAACGCTGCTGTGCTGCGTAAAGCTCCCCTTTGCAGAGCTCACTGCTGAGTCGCCCCGAAAGGTGCCGTATTTTCCTGCCGGGGAAGGCTGTGCTGGGAGTAGCTGATCCTGTCCCCTTGCTGCTGCTGCTTAAAGACTGCAATGATAACAAATTTATTTTAAAAAAAGACACCCCAGCCCCTCAGCACTCGCTTTCTTTGCTAGCGCTAACAAACCAGGGTAATTCCATCCCCTAGGTGATGCAACCACGGTAGGCATCGTGGTTCCATTAGCAAAGGGATGCAGGAGAGAGGCTGCCGGTAGGGCAGGAGGGACTGGGGGAGAGGAGAAGGGCGTTCCTCTCTTCCAGCAGCTGGAAGGCTCTTAGGGAGCAGCACGGCCACCGCTCTGAGGCCATCGCATTGCTTTGGGAAGGGCTCAAGCGTGACCAAAATGCGTTTGTTCTGCCACACACAGTCCAGATCCGCACTCAGAGCACCCCAAGGGTGCACATTTAGTCCATAGCCTCAAAGATTTCAGGTTCTCTGAACAAGCGAATGATTAACCACTAATGACCTTTCCTTCCTGCTTGCAGTAGTGCTTTCAGAAAATTTTAAGGTCTGGATACAGTTTCCTGTTGGGTTAAAATAAATGTAAATTGAGGAAGCCCGACAGCATCTGGGCTGAGTAGTGCAAAAAAGTATGTGTTGTTTCTTTACAGTTTTTCTTGGTTTGGGCTTTCTGTCTGTGGATGAACTATTGAAGATGCCATCTTTACCATAGGAAATAGTAATGTGATTGTTTCTTTTTCTCCCTCCTCTGTAGGCCTACGGACATGAGGTGGTTAAGAGTAGATGATGAGATGCCTCAACACGTTGTAGTGTCTGGTTCAAACCTTCTCATTAGTAACCTAAACAAAACAGATAATGGTACATACCGCTGTGAGGCTTCAAACGCGGTGGGGAAATCACATGCGGATTACATGCTGTTTGTATACGGTACGTGAGAAAAACCACCGTTCTTCTAGACTCGTTTACACCTAACTGCAACATGCCGCGCTCTGAAAGCTTTGACAGAACTTAACGTTTTGCTTAATGCGAGATTTACAGACAGCTCCTGACGTGGCTGCGGTGCACCGGGCTGGGGCAGGGGCTGGAAAACAGTTTTCTTTTGCTTCTGTAAGTCTCGGTGCCGCGCATCGGGTGCGGAGCCCGCTCCGGTGTCCGGTGAGCTCCCTCCTCCGGAGCCGCGCTCGTGGGCTCGCCTCGGCGCTCGCGTGCTGGCGGGGGGGCGGAGGGCAGAGCCAGAGCAGGGGCGCAGGGAGAACCACGGAGGTCCCTGGCCTGACAGCTCTCCTAGGACTTCTCCAGTAACTCCTTTCCCTTCTTGTAATGCCTTCTCCAGTGTCTTCAGCAGCGGTCTGGGGCGGGGGGTGTCAGAGTCTTTCATTAGCAAGTGAAATTACCAAAGAGTCAGCCAGCATCCCCAGATAGTTACAAACCAGTAAATAAACTGGAGGAATGAGATGCCTTAAGCCTATCCGTGGCGTCTGAGCAGGCAGTAAAACATGCCTCAGCATCTTCTTAAAGTGCCATTAAGCACCTACTTAAATTCTTCAGTTCCTCTGCATTATTTCGCCACTGCTCTAAACCTCCTGCTCCTGTCACGAGGCGTTGCATGTAGCGAAGATTCAGTAGGCACTGGAAGAGTGATCTCCCAGTTTAATTACGAGCAATTCCCTTGGGCTGCGTATTTAAACTTTACCTGTTCAGAGCGGTTGTTGCGTGGCTGAGCTCGTGGTGGGTATGGCCTGGGGCTCGGATGGGACAGTGACTTGCCTCAGTTTCAAGTTCATTCCACGCAACAGCCGCTGGAAGCTCTGCAGTCCGAATTCTCTTGTACTTGCTCTGATCCACAGAAGTAGTTGACACCACCTGTCCAACTGCCACTTGCACATGAGTTGTTTTAAGCCCAGTCTTAGAATCCTGCCCAATGATGGATGATAATACTACCAGGGTGCAGCTTTGAGCTGAAATGGAACTCACCTACCACAACACAGGGGTAGTTTTCTAGTGCCTGTAGCTCCTCAAGACTGCAGTTTACAAAATGAAGTCAGATATCCATCAGGATGGAATAATTTATATGCTCCTGGTATACAAAAATAGCTCGTTTATATTGGTGTTTAAAGAAACAACTAATGTTCTGGAGAATAAAGAAGTAGAAATAGGGCGCAGGCAGTTCCCTGCAAGATTAAAACTATGAGAAGTTGCTGCTGTAAAGCAGGCGTAGATGAGGTGGTTTTGATCCCTGTACGTACCTGCTTTGGTCCGAGTGAGTGTTAGAGGAACCTTCCCCCTGCTAGTGCCCTGGGATTTAGAGCTCGTTGTAACTCTTGCACTTGTTAATGATTTCACATTTTGGCTGTGAGCAAGAACTTCCTCGGTGCTGCTCCCCCTCGATTAAATCTGCAGGAGGAGACCCGAGGCAGTGTGACTTAGAATGTGGGTTCCCAGGGGCTGTCAACCTGTGGGCTCTAGTCCGGACATCCTGCAGACGTTTTGGCCACGTAGGGGAGGGATTTTTGTGGTCTTGCAGGCAGGTAATGGTTTTTCATCCCATCACATCCAGTTTCTGCATGTTTGGGAGCGTCCCGCTAGGATCCAGCACTCTGGGCAGCATAAAGGATCCTTTTAACCCTGAATTAGAAGGGACACGTCCAGAGGTGCTGGCGTGGGGGAAGCAGTTGGGCTGTGGCCATCATCCGAAGCCTTCTGATGCAGAACCTGACTGGAGCAGTCGCTGAAGGGAGGTTCTCCTGCTTGTGCAGAGCGTGCTGGGTTTTTCTTTTTGCTTTTGCTGAGGAAGAGTCTGCTGCACAGCGTCCTCCCTGGGGGGCTGGGTGAACGGCCAGGGACTTTCTTCCCCTCCCCGGGTTCTGCTGAGCTTCAGCTGCTTAAGGAGACATTTGTACAAGCGAGCAAGAAGCGCCCCGTCCTCAGCGTAGGGACTGGGATGCTTCAGATGCAGGGGAAGGACAACAAACACTTATGATCTAACCGCAAATAAATGCTCCACAGTGAAGCGAACTCCGGGGTGATGTTTCTTAACTTTTGGGAAGTTGTATAGAATATAATAAAGGTGCAGCCTATAATTAAAGTTCAGATGTCTTAATTAGGGAATCCGAGAGAGCTCGATTGAAGATAAAAGACTAGCCGATGTGTCAGGGCTGAAAAGTTGACATGCTGTAGAAGAAACCAAAAATCAAAAGCCCATGAAATGTTTCATGCTCTATTATTGCCGAATGAATCCGTAGTTCAAAGTCTTCCCGACTACTTAGCGCATTCAGTTTGATCATCTGGGCATTGATACGTATTTTTTCTTTTACATCTTCCCCTCTCTACCTTCTCCTGCCCGATAGTTTTGATGAGGCTGTGCCCCTGTACGCAAGGTAAACACCGTAAAGAGCGGCAGTATGTGAGGCTGGACAAGTACATCCGAGGACTGGTTATCAGTCACGGAGAGAAACATCCCCGTGTCCGTGTTTCTCGTTAACGATGCCCCAGTAGCAAAAACAAGAGCGCTCAACTGGAACTGTCAGAAAAATATTGACTTTTTTTTTTTTTTTTTGCTATTATTAAAAGATCTTGGTGAAATTCTTCAAACCTTGAGACTGATATTTAGTAATGATGTTCTCTGGATCTGCTGCTGTCTCGGGAGTGGTTCTGAACATTCTGCTGACGGGTATTCCCAGAGGAGGAGCAGTGAGGGTCAGGGCCCTGGTCAGACAGCGAGATACACGAACGTGCTGTTGAGGCTGCGCCTGCCGAGCGCAGCAGGGCCCCTCCTCGCACACACCTCCCACCTCCAGTTTCAAATGTACCCACAGAAAAACAGCCAAGCTCCACCGTGTCTCTCTCTGTACATGTAAACTGTTCTTTTTGTTGTGGAAAGCGTGCAGTTTATTTTTCTTATGCCTCTCCCATTCCATTTCTCTCTCTCTCATTGACTAATTTATGCTGGGTTTTATTTATTTTTTTTTTTATTTTAGCATTGTAGAAGGCCAAAAGGGGGAGAGTTGCTGGGCCAGATTCTCCAGCGAGCGTAAGGCGGAGCTGGAAGCCGTGGCCAGCTGCTGGGGATCTGGCCCACTGTCCTTAAAGCCATCTGGGCAGCCACCACCTGGCTTTAGAGGAGGAAAGGCACCCGACAGCAGAGCTGCTTCTTAGCGTCCTTGTTTTTCTCTGATCACGATTGACCGCTGTTGTGTTCTGCTTGTTTTTTCTTAATTTGCTTTTTTATTATTTTCCTTTTTATATTTTATCCAGATCCCCCCACAACTATCCCTCCTCCCACAACAACCACCACCACTACCACCACCATCCCTACCACCATCACAGGTATGGTACCTTCATAACCATTGGAAATGTCCTGAATGTTTATTGTCTTTTATGTATATAAGCAGAGCATGAAGCCTGGGGAAAAACAACAAACAAATCGCTTGCCTTTTTTTATTTTTTTACTCTCCCAATACCCCCACGTTGCAGCGCGAGTCCTGGTCCGGCACTTCGACGAGTTGGGACGGTCCTCACTGCAGGTGTTTCTGAAACGGGAGCGGCCGTGGCAGGAAAAGCCGTTAATTCACTCTCTGGCGGCTCAAGCCGGGTGCTCTCAAACGAAGGGTGCGCTGCGCTCGTTGAATGCGGGCGGCTGCTTCGGCCTCAGCCCCCTCGCTGTCGATTCCCGAGCAATTTAGACTTGGGAGTGGAAAGTTGGGTCTTCAGGCATGTAATTGGCTGCATGTGACTCGAGATGCTTTTTCTCACGTGTAGGCGTTTGGTCCATCTCTGAGATAAGGCCTCTACCGCGCTCCCGGAGAAGAGAATCCCGCCAGTCCTTTTTTAGTGAGTCCAACACCATCTGTAGGACCCTTTTTGAGGAGCTGGCTTTTAGCGTTTTGAGCTTTTCCCTGTCTTGTGAGAAAAGGTGAATGAAAACCACCAGCTGATCACGAGCCACCTCTCTCTCTCACACACATCCGTCATGCTTCCTCGCTAGAGCCGACTCTCTCCACTCGCAAGGAAGGCCTTTCTGATTTATTTGTGACCATTTGCATTGCCATTTTTCTGATCTCTTCTATTTCAACTGCTGCTTTTGCTTTTGCTCGCCTGCTTGGCTTTTTTTTTTTTCTTTTTCTCTCCTTTTTGGAGGTAGAGGTGACAAACGGAAGGTGAGAATGGACCCTAATGTCATAATGTTTATTGTTGCTGTAAACCATCCCCCGTGTAAATGCCTTCATGTTTTATTTGCGTTTATGATGTTGCTCAGCTGACTGTACCTGTCCTGCTCAGGGTGTTCCGTGGCTTCTTTCCTCCTGAGGTTTTCTCAACCAAGTCAGACTCCACTGGCACCGACAAGCGGTTGAAGCCCTCCTTCCAACGTGCCTTACCGCGCGCTGCCTGCGCCGTCTGCCATCCACCATCGTCCTGTCCAGACCGTCCCATTCTCTCTGTCTTCCTCCTTCCAGGTGGTTCTCAATAAAACCCAGCTCCAGGCACCCAGCTCTGGCTGCTTCAGGCACTCTACCGTGAACGCTTTCCCAGCTTGCAGTTTGGTCGCCGTGTTTCAGTTCTAGATTTCATTGCTTACCTTAACCAGCTTCCGTTTCAGAGTAGGTTTCAAACTTTATCAAAGTCTCCTTAAGGGCCGTTTGCAGAGCAGCTCGGTCCCGCGTGTCTTGGTGCAGACGGGCGCAATCAGTTTTCCTTTGGCTGACTGTCATTTGTTAATGGTTTCAGTGAATTTTGGGAGGCTACCAGGAAGAATTGGTCTTGATGCTTGATCGACCCCCTTAAGTTTACTTTGGTGCCTGCAAACACTGGTGACTCCTTCTCCCGGGAACGGGGTTATTCTCAGCCTGCGGTTTTAGGGATCGCCCTGGGCCAGGTTCAGGCTCTCGAGCAGTGCTTGTTCCTAACAAGTAGCAGGTTTGCTCTTTGCTCCTCTGCATTGCAACTTGTTTGTGAATTTTCAGTAGCCTCTGGGCTTTGAGGGTCCTCTCCGCAGTAGTTTTGTAGCTTTTTTCATATGAAAAGTCAGGAGGGGAGGTGGGTGCTTCGTGAAGTCAGAAGTGGCCATTGCCAGGCGTCCTGTCCAAGCCGGTTTTGAGGGTTGCTGTGGTCTAGCAGCTGCCGTGGTGTTGCCCAGGTTTGGTAGCAGCCCTGGCAGGATTTGTGCCTTGCTGATGAGTGTGGCGATGCCCAGGAGCTGCTCCGCACCCCACAGCTACAGCTGGCTGGTGCTTGCTGAGTCCCTGTCTCTAGCTGTAAGAAACTACTCTTGCTGTCATCCTCCTGCAGGTTTGCTTTGAACATGTAGATGAAGGGATGATGGTTTCCCAGGAAGAGAGTACCTTGTAGCATGACATTTCCCCAGCCATTCCTCCTCCGTAACTTTCCATCGGAGCAAGCCATTGCCCTGAGGATCAGCGCTGCCCTTTGTGAGGGTGCTGCCTACGGGAGGTGCGACTGCCTTGAGAAAGGATTAGACACGCAAAGGTGCGCTGACGGCAGCTCCTTGCTCCCCGTACAAGCAGAACTCTGGGTTGCTTTGTAGCCAGCCCGGTAGCAGTACACTGGGATCAGGGCTCAGGGCTGTCCTGAGGTTTTCTCTCGCCTTTCTTTGTGGCGATGGAGGATCTGAAACTCAAAGCTTGCTGGTTGGCCAGACCTGAGTGAGTCTCCACCTCCCCGATGCCTTTCTGCGTTGGCTTTGACCTGCTGAAGAGGGTGGAAGTGTAATGACACTGGGATAGCGCTCGCCGATTCCAGCAGTTACTGCTCACAGTATGTAGGAAGAAGATGAGTTAATGCTGACAGGAGAAGTTTTATATTCTTCCCTGATGCTGATCTAACGCTGAGTCGTCTTGATGTGTCTTCACATCCTCTGCCCACAAGTTCAGCATGCTTTTCCCACAGAGAGCAGCTGAGACTTCACCTCCCTCCTTTGTGCAGACACGTGCACGTGTTTGTTTTGCAGCCAGCACCCAGGCTCTGTGAAGCTGCAGAAACTTCTGCACTTCAATAGTTAAGAGACTTTGTAGCTGGAAAAAATTAGGTCAAATTAACATAATCTCTAGAATTACATAGCATAGTAGTGTTGAAACACTTTCTAAAGCCTCAAGAGACAATTGATACCTTAATTCCCATCATCACCAACACGCTGAAACACTCTTCTGGTGTGACAGAAGTGCTTTGGTAGCAGACGGGGTGTTCCTCATCTCCGCTGGCAGGCTGGGCACGAGCGGCTGCCAGCAGCCGGGTGGAAAACCCGCCGTAGTGGGAGGGGGACTGGAAACCCATTTTGCTTTGCCTTTCCCCCCCTACTTCTTATATAGTTCTGTAGTTCTGGCCTAGTTCTTGGCTCCTGAAACCATAGAGTAGTTCTGAAGAACAAATGAAAACAATTCCTGCTGTAATTATAAAAAAAAAAGAGAGAGAGCAAGCCCGACCTGCAGTGCAGCAGTCTCTGTGTGCCCAGCTGGGGCCGTATCTCCAGGGTCTGCTGTTGTCTCCAGCAGCAGCCCCTAGAAAATGGTATTTCTGGAAGTAGTGCTTTTGAGTTACTGGAGATCACTTGTTCTGGATTCATTTTCTCCAACTAAGGCCATGCAACAGAACAGCCTTAAAGGGCTTCATTGGCTACTCCGCATGTGCGGCGACTCCTTTTGCACAGGTTCTGTTGACAGGCAGCGTTTTTCACTTGCTCACGTGGGTATTTCTACTCTAAATGTGTCCGACGTGACACGGGGATGCAGTTCTGTCCCGGGGAGTTTATCTCCGAGTGCTGCTCAGCAGATCTGAGCAGGAGGGGCAGCGACTGGGAGAGGAGAGGTGACGCGATGTGCAGGCGTACGATGGAGCACAGCCCTCCTCGCCACGCTCGCGGGGTGCAGCGTGCTCCCCCACCTGCTCCCAGTCCCCTCCCAAAATCCTCCACCTGCTCCCAGTCCCTCCCCAAACCCACCCAAGTCGGTGCTAGAGCGAAGGGTCTCTTCTCTGTCCCGTCTTGCTCGGCACATCCAAGTCCCAGGTGGCTGCTGTGGGCTTGACCTCCGTGTGCGTGCTGAGCTGGCAATGCGGTTTTGCAGCCGGGAGGTTTTGGGGAAGAACTCTCAAAAACTGACCTGCTGCTTTTTTCCAGGAGAAGGAAAAGCTGAGCAGTAGTGAAGTTTCCAAAACAGCACGACCTTTAAAGCTCTTCCTCTGTCACCATTGCTCTGCTTCAGTGTAGGTGCTTGAAAAGATTTCCTGCGTGACAGTTTGATCTTTTCCCTATACCCTCCAACTGCATTGATATTCCGACCATCCTTTGGCGTTTCAGCTGTTATCGCTGGCGAGCCCTTTCTTATCAGTTCAAATTGTCCTTGTGGCTTTGTTCATTAAGATGTACAATATGATACAGCCGAGCAAACTGCATAATTTGAATTAGCCCTCAAGTCGTTCCTTGAAATTCCGGTTCTGGGCAGCTGTTGTTTCTTGGGAGATAAAGGTTCTTAATAACAGCAGAGCCCTCATCTTTGGCCCGGAGTGGAGCGGTTCAGCTGCCTTTGCAAGCACCATTCTGCTGCCTTCTGCTCTTGCTTAGCACACACACCTCCCCGGGATCGACGGCATTATTTGTACATGCAAATTTGCATTGATCATACTTTCTCCGCAGATGGAGCACGCAGGTGTCTTGGCAACAGTTTCGGTGGAGACTCGGGCGTGTGGCACGCGCGCTGCCGGTACTTCAGTCCTTGCAGTGGGTGCTACTGACTCTGAAAGCCCCTGCTGCCTGCCTTGCAACGGGATTCATGGCAAGCGGACAGATGCCACCCTGGCCTCTCTTTAAGGCCATTTTAGATGGTGTTTTAGACCCCACGGGTCCCGTAGAGCGTAGGGCAGCAGGCGTGTGTGTGTTCAGGGGCTGCAACATTGCAGGCAGTGGTTTTAGCTTCAGAAATGCTCGCTGTTCCTTCTCGAGGCTGGGGATTTTTATCAGCAGGAGCAAGTGAGCTCTGTTTGACTGACTTGAAGGTGTTCAGAAGTCAGGGAGCTCCAAAGCAGGAGCTGTTGATGGATGCTGGGTCTGAAGGTCACATCTCAACCCGGGTGGCACAGTAGCTGAGCTCTGCTGGCCCGTGCAGCCCCACGCTGCCGCTGGGCGAGGGCAGAGGACTCCGTGTCGGCGGGCAGAGGCTGGCCAGATCTGGGCTCTGGGCACCCCATTAAAAACCACATTTCTGTGTCCTCTTGGCAACCTCAGAAATTAGAATGCATGAAAATCTGAAGTCTTTGAGAAGAAATAGCATAGCAGGATTTCAAACCATAAATCCACATGCTGGAAGACTTCCTCAGAATGAGAAAAAATGATTTTATCCTCAGTAGAAGTTTGTTCTTTTCTGATTACTGCTGGTAGTATGAGAACCTACAGTTGCATGGAGTTGATTCCAACAGGCATCCGAAAAGCTGGTGGGCGGGCAGAATGCAATAACAGTCATTCTTTGCTCAAATTACCTTGCAGTAGGTTTGTGGGAGGTGAAGAGGCAGCGTGGGGATTACTCAGGTGCACGTGTACCCGCGGAATCGCAGGCTTTGCATCTCATCTGGTACGGTGGCTGCTGCATGGGCTGCTGGGGGTGTGTTCGGGTGGAATCCAACCCCGAGTAGGAAATGCGTTTGTTCCCCAGTCAGATCAAGCAGGGATCTGTCGGTCTGGGCTCTTTTCTACCTTTTTCTCCCCGCTTTGTCGAGACGCCCACGCAGCAACCAGGGGGGCAGGCAGGTCAGTGAGAGCCGCCAGGCACTCCTGGTGTGCTGCCAGCTCGCAGCGTGTCCAGGTCCGTGATGCCACTGTGCAGGGACTCAGCCCAATGATTTGTTCCCCCAAATTATTTATTATTTAACTTTTGCTTTCTGCTGAAGCTTCTGCATGTCCCTGGTAAAATGTCAAGTTAATTTAAAGATGATACTGCACTCTTCTGACATTTTCATCCAGGATGTGACCGCATTAAGGGGAATAAAGGAAGAGAGAGTAGCTGACAGGCCTGTTAGAGAAAATAAAATGAAATAAAATTCAGTCTTTTAGTACCACATCCAGTCAGTAGCTGACAAGGTACTGTCACGTCCGGTCTTACTGGTGGTGACACAGCATAAGCGGTGCAGAAAGCATCGTTTTGCTGGGCAGAAAATGTGTCTGTCTAGGAGAGCGAGGGCAGAGGGAGCTGGGCAAAGAACCTGTCCCCTCCTGAGTGACATGGGCTGGACATGGGCAGAGCCTCAAAGCATCCAGGGCTTGCACGGGGTCTGTACAGTGCCGGCAGCTGCCGTCCGAACCCAGAGTCTTCTCAGCATCAGCAGAGCAGTGGGAGCCAACACCCCCCTGCCCGCACAGCACTTTGGCTTCTGCGCCAAGCTGTGGGCAGGTTGACATTCACAAGGTTGGGATTGAAATAAAACCCAAATCCTCACAGATCTGTATGGAAAAACATCAAAAGGCAGAGCCGGAGTGCTAATTTTGGGATATTTTTGTTCTTGTCACACACAACTTACATACAGATTGTGATTATTTTTGTGAAACATCTGGTCCGCAAATCAAACTGTCTCTGGGGTGCATTGCAACGCGCCCGTGCACAAAAGCTTCCAGCGCAAGCTGGAATCGCTTACGGAGGATCATCCTGGAGTATCATAATGCAAGTACATTTTCCTTCCTTCCTTCCTTCCTTCCTTCCTTCCTTCCTTCCTTCCTTCCTTCCTTCCTTCATAGGAGCGTTTAGGGAGGGAGAGCATCACTGCGCTTTTGCACCCCGTGGGGTTTTTGAGCTCCTTTGCCCCTCAGACCGGTCCTCGTGGGGGTCTGGAAAGGTAATGTCTCTGCTGCCGTGCCACGGGTGTTTGGGGCGTTCGGTCAGTGCGATGATGGCGATTTGTGTGGGGCTTTTCACCAGCCTTAAGGGCCTGAAACGAAGCAGAAATCTTGTTTGTGATAGCGCCCGCTGGTCCCCGAGGCTGCTGCGAAAACAGCAGTGTGAGGGAATTCGCGCTCTCCCTGGTCAGTAAGCGTGAAGCCGTCTGGAAAATCAGGAAGAATAAGAGCTCCACAAGTCAGTGATCAGATTGGCTTTTGTGTTCAGTTCAGAAAGCAATTTAAAAGGTGGTGTATTGAATGGATATCTAATACCTCTTTAAATTTAAAAAAAAAAAAGTGTGTTTTGCCGTTATTTTGATGTTGTGCTGTTGTAATTCTTACAGCAGCCGTGCGTTTTTAAGCTCCAGTCTATCTGGTGCTTCTGAAAGGCTCCGACACTGCAGCTCGAGCATTCGAGTCAGTGAATTTAATTTTGCTGCTGGGGTTTTAATATTCCTTCACCGTGCTCGTTCTGTTTGAGGCTGTGGACTAATTACGGCCGAGTTTAAAGGGCCCAGTCTGTCACCCTCCCCAAACAGTTGGAAGTTGGAGAGAATCCATTTGAAAAAACAAAGAGGCTTAGCAATGGAGCTTGTAACTCAGCTGAATGTTGCCCGAATGGCTCCACGCAGCTATTCCGTTAATGCCTGTAGAGATGTGTCTGTGCGCGCCCGGGTGGCTACCCAGCGAAGCGCCGAGTGCCGATACCTGCACATCGTCCGAGTTTTCTGCGCTGGCAGGTAACACCGTCTCTGTCGCGAGCCGATGCGCGTTCGTGTCTTCATTCCAGAGCTGAACTCTGTTCTTAGGACCGGTGTCAAACGAAATCACCGTGAAGTGGAGTGTGCAGCGGTATTGAGGCCAGTGGTTCCTTTCTTGGATGCCTCCTTTAATTTTAAGCCAGTCCTCTGCTGAATTTATCCACATGTAGATTTTAAAAGACCTTTGCAGTGGTTTAGTTCTCCCCATACCAAATTTTGTTGTCTTACTGATGAGAATCAGGGAAAGAAGCCTTTATCTTAAGATGGAAAGCGCTACGGTGATCATCTTTGTTTACGCGCTTTCCCCGTCCTCTCCGCTTTGTCGCAGCTTGTAAACCAGCCCTTTTTTCAGCACCAGATTATCATTTGAACTGATAAGCATCAACAAATCGTGCGACTGCTCTTCACACCCATGGCTCAGGACCAGATCGGTGCTTTTTGGTGGTGGCAAAGCCTTTCATTGGCTTCGTTCAACCTTAGTGAAGACAGAAGCATATCAAGGGCTTTCTTGTTGGTCTGTACTTGAGGAGAAAAGATGATTTCACTTGTAGGACGTGGGGCAGAAGCCCGTTCTCTGGGGTGCTGTATGTCTGGTCTGGCATATAAATGTGGCTCTTGTCAAAAGTGAAGTGGAAGCCAAGAGCACATTACCTGGAACTCGGGAAAGCCTGTTCAAAGTTTGCCAATCTGTCCTAAAACGTAGGTTGTTTTAGGAGCAGCGTTGCAGGGCCGGGGCTGTTCCCACCTGCGCGAGGCAGAGTTGAGCTGGCACACAGTTTTACACCTACTCCTTAATTCCACGCCAAAGCAATGGTGACGGTTTTTCTCTCCTTTGCCATGCAAGCGCTGTAGTAGTGTGCCTGTGTCGGGGGCATCCTTTGCTTCACTCTAACTCGAGATTATTCCTCTTCGGAGCACTGTGTGTATCCAATCCTTCTCAAAGAAGACTCTGGGATTGAGAAGGACTTCCGGAAAACTCACGCTAAACTTTAACTGGTCTGTGTTTCCTCTTGCAACCATCCAAACCATTTGCTAATCATAACTTTGTCATTCCAGCTGCAGCCAACATGTTGTTTGACTTGGATATTTGTTCGCACTTACAACCGCTTGAGAACTTTATTTTGTGTAACTTGTTGGTCTCTGTCCCCAGCCGGGGAAGCGAGATGCACTGTCCAGTTTGCACTGTTTCTTGACTAATATCTCTTCCAGCACGTGAACACAAGTTTGCTCGCAGCAGATTCTCTATTTAGTGTAAAAGCTGACGTAACTTTTTTCATTTCAGGAAGACAGTAAATTGAGACTATTTATTGATGCTGTCTCAGGAATTAATGCTCAGTTTTGCAACCTTTTTAAACGACAACTTCCCCCCCCACCCTCACCACCATTATCCCCTTCACCATTCGCTTGGTTAAAACGAGGTCTCGTTTGGGGATTGCTGCCCAAAAGCAAAGAACAGCCCCGCTCCTGTTCTCCTCCCCGCTCTGGAAGGCTTCCCTTGCAGCCTCCGCCAGAGCTCCCAGCAGGAGAACAAGCGCTGGCGTCTTTAAGCTTGCGTTAGATTTGATTGCCAAGACGAGAACAGCGTATGTTGGCAGTGGAAACAGGCTAATGACGGCTCGATAATCTGTTATGCAAATCTTGGTGCAGTTTGTTAAATTGCACAGGGTTTATTTGTTTTGCTTTCCTCATTAAAGCATGTAGACCTTGTATCTGTAAGTATTGTGTATTCCTTGTTGATTCTTGTCTTCACTGCTGCTTCAGAAACTCAGACGTGGGCTGCCCTCAGCTAAATTGCCAAGGGACAGATCCTCCTTCCTCCACTGCTGCCTCCCAAGGAGCCGGAGGACTGCCCGTCCCAGGCTTCTCGGGGCAGCAGGTGAAGGAGGGGGAACGCCCACGACTTGTCTGTCCTCGCCACAAAGCTCAAGCTCGGGGCTGCCTGGCAGAAACGCGCGGCAGAGCGCTTCTCGACACTTAGCCGCACGATTTTACTCATTGAAACATTGCCTGCACCGAACCGAGGAGAGCTGCGCACTGCCTGGGCTTCGCTGTCGGCCCCAGGGTACCCGCAGGGCTTCGCAGAGTTACAGCCCGTGCAGCGAGTAACCGCCCCGGCAGAGAGCGTAGCACCAGATCCAGTGAGCATCTGTGACTAAACAAGCCAGTCATTTGGATAATGTGAGTAAATACGGTGTAGACCCGTTGGTCTAGAGGAAATTGCATGGGATGCTGTCAGAAAAAGCCTTCGGGTTTGGGTCGGTCTTTAAAATTGCCTGTTGCAAACACCCGTGAGGAGATGAAGCATCTCCCTGTCGGCGGGGCAGCAACCCCCCAGGAATTCCCAGCTAGACGTATCAAGCAAAGTCGGCTTCAGACCAATGACCAAAAAACCTCTGATATATTTTAGTGACCGTTATAGCCATGTTACGTATACACTTATGTTGTAACCAGCAACTGTTAAGCAGTTAACTGTTGCCACAGAGTGACTGGCGAGGTCTGTGTGCATTGGCCAATTCTAGAACAACATTTTTTACGCTGAAAAACTCGGACATCCCCCGGGAGTGCGGCTCAGCGTGGCTGCAGCAGACAGCCACTCGCACCCTCAGTGCCCGAGGTGAGATTTCCCAGCAGGCTCTTTGGTTTTAGTGTTTTCCTGCCAGCTCTGCAATGGTCTCAGGGCTGGGCCCCAGCGCTTCGGTGCAGGCAAAGTTTGAATGCGTGAAAACGCTTTTCCAAGTGTCGGCTCTTTGTCCTGGTCTTGAGCTTCTGTTTTGGTCCTTACCAACAAAAGCGTTGGTGTCGGTGTTTTACCCCCTCTCCTGTTCCCCTGACTTTGCAACCACCAGTAATTGTTCTGGCAAGGTCCTGGAAAAAAAAAAAGAGAAAAATTTACTGTTTTCCTCAGGCTCATAGCTTTTGAACTGGAGGCATGTCTTCTAAACAGTGCAACTCACTTCAAATGCTTTTTGCCTTTCATTTGATTATTGCTTGTCACGCAATGTTCTTTGAAAGCTTGCTCATATATTATCTGTTCCATTTTTTCCATTTTCCCTTTTTTTGCATGCTGTTCCTCCTGTTTCTTCCCTTCCTCCAATCCTCTGTTCCCGTGTGTAGACACAACGGCGACGACAGAACCAGCAGTTCACGGTTGGTATCACATTCCTGTTTATCTTATTTCTCAGCACTGCTGAGTGGCAAGACAAGCCTGGGAAGGGGAAGCAAAAAAGGGAAATGTGGTCTTCAAGGGAAAGCGCTTTTTCGGGCGGGCTGATCTCATAAATATAACATGGCTTTTAAGGCTGGAAAGTCTGTTTGGTCTTGTCATTTCTGTTGTGAGCTTCGCAGCCGGTTGCTCCGGTGCCAGGCGAGCCCCGAGCCCCATGGTAGCGGTGCTGAGGTGACAAGCGATGCTCCGCTCGTTTTGGTTACTGGGGTCATCGCTTCACACATGGAAAAGGAATCTGGCCTTTGGAACTGGAGGAATGAAAATCTAATTTCTTTAAGAGGCACTTGAAATCTTAGGCATTTTCCTTTTGTTTGGAGTTTACAGCTCGTCCAGCGGGCGCACCGGTGCAGGGCAGGTTTGGTATTCTGGGGATGCTCCGCCTTGGAGGTCAGCAGCAAAGTTTGCATTATTACACTGCAGAAGGAGCTTTGGAAAACAAATAGCAACACTTGCCTCTCGGCATAGCAGTCTAGCGAACTAACCCTTCTCATCTGCTCAAGGCAGTCTAGCTAACAGCTTGACAGCTTCCCCAGCTTCCTACATTTTCAAAGCGAGCCTAAATAGTCCCTTCAGGCTGGAAGTTGAGCATACCAGTTTTTGGCACGAGCTCGCTTTTCAGCTAAAGAACCAAAACCTCTGACAAGTTTAATTAAGGCTAATCCATATTTGAGTTTGCTATTTTAGTTTCATTTAACTCTGATAAATCGACTGTTTCTGTTATTGACATAAATCTGCAATGCAGAACAACCCCTTTTTGCTGCCTGCCCAGTGAGGCGTTTCCTGGGCAGTGATGGAGGCGGGACTGGGTTGAGTTGTGATGCCCCATGTCAAGAGAGGAGGGATGTGGCATTCTTGTCCCAAGTAACTTGACTACTCGGGGGCATTTTTCCACAGGAATGGGAAACCTCCCAGCTTACTGCTGTTTTCCATACCTTCCCTTGTACGTTTCCCACCCAGGTTCAACACGTCTAGTTTTGCAGATACTTGCAAGGGCGAGGTATTAAAAGGCCAAGGGAGATCTCTTTAAAGCAACTCCCTGTGGCTTTCGTAGTTTTTCCTCGTGTTGCGGAAAGCTGCAAAAAGCACGTTTGGAACTCGAGGATGGGCTCTGAGCATTTCCACCTCCCTGGGGCAGGGCTGCTGCTGCCAGGAGCCTGACACTGAACAGACGAGCTGTGAGCTGCCACAAACTTTCCTGCCTTAAAACCCGACGGGTTTGTCCCGAGCTCCCCTGTGCCCACCCTCGTGGGCACTTTTCCCGTGAAGACCCTGGGGTTTCTTTCCAAGCTTGTGTTGCTGGAGTGTGTATGGAGTATACCAGGTGTTTCTGTATGTTGGCCATTTGTTCTTACCAATGTCCGATGGGAGTGAGCATGTCTGTGAATGACTAGAAATGCATGGGCATGAACTACAGCCAAATGGATTTTCTCCAAAAACGATTTTAAATGAATTGGGGGGGAAAAAAAAAAGAAGGAAAAAAAAAAATATTGATAGCAAAGAAAACAAAATGTAAGGCTAGTGTGGAACCAGAACAATGCCTCAATCGGGGAAAGGGTTTTTGAGTCATGTAATTTTTTGGAGTGTATCCTAGAGGACTGGGGGGAAAGGAGTCCTGTATGTGTGTGCATGTCAAAGCGGTAGCAGAGCCCCTGCCATTCCTGCTTCCCTCTGGAATGGAGTTGACGGCAGCGATGCATGAGTGACCTAAAGCACGAACATTGTTAACTCTTTTGTTGAAAAATGAGAGCTTAACTGTAAATTTTCTGATGCACTTTCTCCTTTCTCTGCACTGTTCATTGCCAGAACTCCAATAACAGCATGGTCATGGCCGGCAGGAAGGCTTGTGCTGCTGCTGCTGCCGCCCTGCGCTAAGCCGGGTGTCCCGAGCTTACGCCCTCCTTCCCCTCGTTTTGCCCTCCGCGGTGCCAGGGTGCCCGCGGGGCTCCAGTCACATCCCTGCCTGTTCACAGCCGAAACACGGGCAGACCATGGTGGAGCCAGGGGAGTCACGTCTCTTGAGAGTCCGCCACCGCTGAATCTGGAAAGAAAGCGCTTTTTCTGCAGTGCCCTTTCTTTTCGCCTCTCCCGCCCCTCTCCCCCTCCAAATCAGCGGGATTTTTGATTTCCCATCTCAGCCTTTGCAGGGCTCCTGCCCTCGGAGGAGCCCGTGGGACGAGGTGCCCAGCTCGTGTTCTGCCCCCCTCACAAGCAGGACCTGTATAAGCAGCCATGACCTTATACATGACGGTCTTTTGCTACAGCAAAAGCGATGGCTTCATTTCGCCACTTTTTTCCCAAATTTGGACCCCACCCTGGAGAGAGCAAAGAGCTCCTGAGCGGTGTGTGAGGCCCACGGGCGGTACCCACTGCAGCGGGTCACGCTCGCTGCGTAGCTGCCCTTGGGCAGCTCCGTCCGTGCGCTCGGCCACGGGGACGCTCAGAGCTGCTTTTCAGCTCCCCTGCCGAGGCAGAGACCGGGCGCCGCTGCCTCCGCGCCGGCAGAATTTCCGCAAAGGTAGGGCGAAAAAAAATCTCTTCTGAAGCTGGCAAAGCAGGAAGTCTGGAGTGAAGGTTAAAGTAACGAAAACATCCCAATCGTGAGCGAAGAGTGACGAGAAAATACCTTGCCCATAATATAGCAGGTAAATTATTTTATAAGCTGGCAATTCTTCCCTGAAGGGCCATATGAATTTTTAATTACGGCCTTAGCAGGGTTTTTGTACAGGAACATTTAACACTACTGTGTTAAGCTCTTGTGCTTTTTTTGCCTCCCTAAATGAGTTTTCCGTGCCTGACGCCAAAAGCTACGCGGCGCCGGAGCAGCCTCGGGCTCGAGCCCTTTCGCCTTTCAGGCGCC
>JANHFX010011759.1:0-18963 GCA_027560015.1 Chloroceryle amazona | reverse complement strand
GGCTCTGCCCATCCAGCTGCCTTTTTTCCTTTTAAAGTGCCCTACTTAAAAGCACAACCAATAGTAAATACATCCCTAAATATCTTTTACGGATCGGTCCTTGGGGCAACTGAATAAAACATCACAAAGCGCCCTGCACATGTTAAGATTTCTGTGCAGTGCCGCAGAGCACGCCGCTTAAAACAGAATCCCTAATTGCTTATTTACAGCCCGATACAAAAGAGAAATTATTTCTTCCCTTGGAACGCGAGGCGGAGACGGCAGCAGCTCCTCTGTGTCCATCGCAGGCTGTAAACAGCCGCTGTGCTGGGCTCGCCGTCCCCGCAGCCGGGCCAGGCGGCAGAGGTGGCTACGCCTGCTCGGGTTTGTTCCGTGGCAGGGAAAGCGCGGCCCCCAGCAAAGGCAGCTCTGGTTTATTTAACAGCAGACTTTGAACGCGTTCCGATCAGAATTGAAAAGAAGGTGCTTTAATAGCTGGTATGAAAGTTTAATGAGAAAAATCAAAAAGTAATTTACCACGTATTTAAAAAGCCTCACAACAGGTTTTAATACTTTTCGGTGGCGTTTTTAAGTACACCAGGTGCAGGTAGAAACAGAATTGTTGGATCATTACGTTTTCTTTTGAAAAAGATTTGGCTTTGGGTTTTTTTTTTGCTTCATAGAAAATGCAGGCTTGCCCTTCCTCATTATTGAGAGAATGTCATTCCTTTTAAGTGAAAGGGAAGACTCTCCAGAAGCAATTTGGGAGAGATGAAAGTTGAATGGCTCCTCTCCCGAGCACCGGTTTGCATGTCCAATGCTTCCACGAGCTGGCTGTAATTCTATTTATATATTGGATTGCAGTGAAAAGGGGAGGCTCCCTGAAATCTGAGAGCGGTGCGCAAACAAAATCCTGGCTATTCATCTAAACAGCTTCTCACTTGAGAAGATAATTCCCACCGTAGCTTCCAGGTGACTCGATGTATTTAAAATCAGTCACCGAAAATGAGTTTTATTTTTAATGAGCTACGCGTACCTACGCACCGCTTACTGCTTTCCAGCGGGGGACGCTCTGCACGGCGACTGCACTGCGTTAACCTCTTTGCTATTTAAAAGAAAATCACCTTTTTAGCAGCCTGCCAGCTGATGATGCCAGGTTTCCCAGTGACCAGTGACAGTGGTGACTCCTCATGGGAAATATTATTTTTTTTCTTCAATAATGCATTTGCTTTAGCAGCCAGCAGCAAGAGTCACTTATCACAAGCACCAGCCTTCAAAAGTCTGTTTTATCCCTCATTTAAATCATGGTCTGTGACCTCCAGGCTTTGTAACCTGTGCTGAGAAGCTCACCCCACTAGGTGCTCTCTCCTCCCTTTCCCCCTAACATTTCCTCAAACAGAATAGAAAACAGCGGCTTCACAGCCAGCGTTAGCTGCCTTTTGTGGTCAGGAGAGCGTGTCTCACCTAACTGCTTTATCAGCTTTGAGGATAGATGCTTTTTCCACAAACGGATCAAATTTGGGAAAATTTGTGTCAGATGTTTTTTGCAGAAGACCCAGCCTGCAGTCTGCACATACAGATGCCTTCCAGGTTTGAGATGCAGTCTGAAACACTTGCTAATTAATAAATTGCCAGGCTTTGAGCAAAACATGACTCAAAAAAAGATTGAATTTTGTGGAAAATTGGAAGACAATTTTACATTGCTCAATCTGTACAGAACTGGAATCGGACTAAATTGGGAAATTGCCCCCGTGGTGCCTAAACGACAGAGTTTGGGGGTCTCTGCATGCTGTTATGAATGAGTGGTTTTGACTCCATGTTTCGTGTGCCAACAGTGTAGACTGAGGAATGTTTCTGTCTGTAATAAAGGAAATTATTGCAATTCTGTCGTACGAGTTCCTCTGCCCAAACCGGCAGAAGGTGGCAAGTGACTGACGCATTATCTTTTTCCCCCCCAAGAAATTCGTCCTCAGTTCTTAAGTGTGCTGTTTTTTGTCACTCGAGAAACGCAGAGAAAAATGAGTTTGTTTTTACTTGTAAGGCTTTACTCAGTTGCCCAATTCGGCAGAGGAGCTGGACTATGGGGATCTCTCAGGTAAGGGCTAGTCCGTAGGTAAACTGCTGCTCTTCTACGCTAGATACTGGTTCCACTCTGATTTCTGCATCTTGGCCATGTTGCATTGTATAGTTGCTGTGGTGCAGCCATTCCTCCAACGCACACGCACGCAGCTTGGATGTTTTCTGTTGGGGTTTCCCCTCCCTTTTTTTTTTTTGATTTTTGGCACCCATTTCTGTGTGGCACCCTTGAAAACGGGGCAGGAGGTGTGCGGAGCAGTGAGACCATTTCGGGTTCCCTCCCAGCTGCTGGGCCATGGTATTTTGAACGCTAATTCGGAGATGGGTTGACTCTGCCATATTGTGTGAAATCGTATTTAAATGATGCAGCCGGTGCCAAATCCTGGCTGCTCGGTGGCTTCTCAAAATACGAGTATCAGATTGGGGATAAAAAGGAGATAACTGTTTTATCAGCAGAGGCAAAGCCAGGTAAATGGTTTGAACCTCTCCCTGCCCACGCTGGTCTGAAAGTGACGTGAATACGTCATTGCAGTTGGTCCTGGTGATGAATTAGCACTAATCCAGATTAAGAAACAAAAGCATATCCAGAGGATGCCATTGATATATTCAAACCAGAGGTCATATCAGTGGCACAAACATAGTCTGAGCCTCTGAGCGTCACGTTGCATCAGAGTCTTCCGAAGCGTTTTTAGAAATTCACCCCATTTTTTCGCTCCTGCATCTCAGAGCATCTCTGCCAACTCCTTTTCCCCACGGGCAGGCTCTGCGCTGCCCAGGGACGGGCCTCGGCCATGAGGTGGGACCCGGCCCTCTGCCTCCTCCTGGGACAGCCCTGCCCAGGAGGGTCGTGGTCCAGCAACGTTCCCTTGGGGCGTTTGAACGCGGAGCAAAAGCAAACGCCAAAAAGGCAAGCTCCGGAGGCCTCATCTCGTTCCTTTTGTCCCGTCAAATTGGCAGCGTCTCCTCCTGTAAGCCACTATAGGTATGCTTTGGCCAAGAGGTTAGAAATGATTGATTAATTCAGTTTGTGTTCTAACACCTGAGCGATGCTAATAATTATTATTGCAGGCCCGGGCCAGATCTTATAGGTAAGAAGCTCTAGGGGTCTGTTAAATATCACTGTGTGGACGGGAAAGAATTTTTTTGTTCTGATAAGGTTTGTTCCTTGTTTAGTTTGCATTCTTTTAAAGAGAAGTACCCCTTTTGGTGAATGAAGAGAACGGGAAACAGTTCCACCGAGGAAGTCCTCAAAATGGGTGTGCGCCGGCAGCTCTGCCTTTGCCACGAGCGCCTCTGTCCCGGCACAGGGTCGGCCGTGTGCCGCACACCACGGAGAAGCTGTGCCTGCCTGGAATGGCGAGTGCTGCTCCGAGCAGGCTGTAGCTCGGTGCTCCCCTTTTCCTGAATCTGGAACCTAAGGCAAAATTTCCCCAAAGCTTTCCAGAGAGCAGTGCAAGCCCAGCTGCTGCCGATGGCGAGCGGCGGAGCGGGCACCCTCGCTGCATTACTGCCCTACACCCATTTTGAACATCCAGTTTGAATATTGATGGGGTTTTTTTATCCTAAGAATTCCAGAATTGTGCTTGCTGCTCTCTCGGTTGCTTACGTACACCCAGAGGGTGATCCTACCGAGACAGACACGCTGGTGGCACTAGAGAAAGAGCCCCAGGCCGTTCTCTCCTACGAACCAAACTCTGCCCTCCATCCCATCACCCATGCCCACACTCCCAGGAAGCTGGGAAATAAGCTCCCATCGGCAGACTGGGGTCCGCACATTTGGGCTGTCGGACGGGGTGGTCCAGGTGAGTGCTGGAGCTGAGCTCTCCGTGGGGAACGCTGCCCTCCGCTCCAGCAGGATCGGGCGCCAGGAGCCCTCGGGACCAGGCGTGGGGGGCCGTATTCCAGGCGGATGGAGGCGTGCGGAGCGATGCGGTGTTGCTGCTGCGGTGTTCGCTCAGTGTGCTGTTCCTTTCAGGTACTCCCGTCCCGCTAAATGCTTCAACGGAGGCTCTGCCAACTGTGCAATTAAGTAACGCGTCCCTTGCCTTCCGCCCAGGTAGCTAGTTCCCAGAGCTTTATTCGCTTCTCCTGGTCGAGCTGTGTGTGTCCGTGCCACTTGCAAACCTCCTCTCGTTCCTAACGTACAGAGCCCGTAGGCTGCAGAAAGGGTTGTCCTCACGCTCAGGGTTTCTTGTTTTGCTGCAGCGCTTGTCCAGCCCAGTGCAGCCTGACAGACGAGATTCCTGCAGCGTCGGGAATCGCCAGGGCAAGCCGCTAGACGGGCAGATAGATCGGCATAGATACACATATATATATACACAGGTATATATATAGTGTGTATGTATATACCCACCGACGCAGTGACGCGGTTACCCTGGTTCCCAGCCCGCTCGGGCACGGCGCGGTGTTTCCGCTCTGCCCCAGGGGGCTGGTGCACCTCTTGTGAAACAGGGAGCAATCAGGAGGGACCTGCGTAGCCTCCACACCGGGTCTGATTAACTAATCAAAACCTGATTAGTGCCTTTGTTCAAGGGGGATGCTGATGAATCAATTGCTATCGATTGTGAGCGGGGCTCCATTTTCTAGCAGAGACGAGTCTGAGGAAGCAACCAAGAAACACTGAGCACCTGTTGTAGTGATTAAATTTATTAAAACAAAGTGCATTATTTGTTATGAAGCGATCTCGAAATGGGTCACTGAAGGGGAGCTTATTGATTGAAGGAGGATTAACTCCTCGAATTTCTCTGGCTTAAATTAGACCAAATTCAATTACAATACGACAAACAGGTGAACGCTGCTCTAACAGCCCATCAATATGGTAGGGTAGGGGCAGCACGCCTAATGCCGCGCTGCAGTCATCAACAGCATCGCTGCTCCTACACGGGCCCCGAGTTCTGCCCTCCCACATCCTGGGAAAGCGTTTTGCAGTGTTTCTGAAATATCACCAGGTTGCTTTTCCCCAGCCCTGCCCTGCACACCAGCACCCTCTGCTAACCCCAACTCCTAGTGCTGTTCCATCGCTGCGAAAGCTTCATTCCACAGAAGAATTAACCCCAGGCTGAGGGGTGGAGGGGGGGCTCGTGTGAGCTTTACCCTTCCTACCTCATAGCAGAGAGGGAGAGCGGTCCTGCTGGCTTTTCAGAAGCACGCAAGTGACTTCAGGCCGTTTGCACCCGCGTGGTGCCCAGGGGTGATGTATGGGAGCTTCGGTCACGTTGGTGTGTTAATTATTTAGTAAGCTAAACTCTAACGGGGGAAAGAAAAGATGGCAAAGTTAGGAATTCTGCAAACAAAAATGATGTGGGTTTTCTTTGCCCTACCTTGATGCAGATGTCACAGTAACACCTGGGGAGTGCAGTAGCTGTTGATGGAGTTGGTGTGTGTACATTGATACAGGCACACACATAAATTCAGCCCACGTCGTCCTACGTCGGCAGCTTGAAATTAATTTCCCCCAGAAAATTAAGATAAATTTTTGTGAGTGTGAACAATAAATCCAAATATGCCAAAATTAGCATCTATACTAGGCTTTGCTTTCACAAGAATCTCCATCACTTTCCTGCTTTTTCAGCACAAATATGCATAGAAAAGTTCAGGGCTGTTCAGACATATCCCAAACAAAAAAAAAGCCAGGATCAAAATGTGCTTTCCTGACTCAAAATGGGCTCGGCTACAGCTCCGGGTGCTGCTTGGGCTTTACGCCTCAGGTCTCGAGCAGAGGTTGTGAGCCGTGGTCGAATGACGCTGGAGCACACAGGGAAGGACGCTGCTTGAGGCAGCGGGATCATCCCCGCAACGGTGCCAGCGGCGAGGGAAGGGCTGGGGCCGAGCTCAGCCGCCGGACCGGCCACTCCTGCACAGGGGTCACTGGAAGGAGCCGGCGCCTGCTGATGCCTGGGCTGGTGTTTTGGAGCTGTGCAGGGCCCAGTTGTGACAGCCAGGTGAGCACCAAAGTTAAAACTCAAGTGGTTTGACCCTGATAGGTCTGAAGCTTTTAGAGTGGCTATAATTGAGATTTACAGGACTAGCTGGTACAGTCAGCCGGGTCCAACCTCGTCTTGCTCTTCATCTTGAGATGCTGCCACTTAGGAGGAGAGTGGGAGCTAGAATATGCATAGATACATGGAGAGTGATATATATTTTTAAAGCCTCATTAAAACAGAATCGAGTGGAACCTTTTTATTGAGTAGTTGGGAGGAGAATGGTGTTCCATCTGCTAAACCTTGCTGTAAGCACTGACCCACATTGTTAAGATATTGCTATTAAAATCTTTTTTTCATACTCTTGAGGCCATCCGCAGAAAGATATTTTTAAATGAGTACATCTGCAAAAGCTTTAGAAAACTCGAGATCATTAATGCACTTGTTTTTTAAAAAGTGTGTCTCCCTGAAAAAAAAACCAAGCCAAAACCCAGCAAAACAAACCATAGGTAAGAAGTTGCAGTTTTAAAGCATGGGTGTTCGTTGATGTGGCAGATCACCGGTTACCGTGTTGCTCCTGGCTCTCGGAACAAGTTCCATTAGCGTGTGACACGTAGGAGCCTCTCAAACAGCCTTCCTTCCTTCCTGTCTGCGTAGCGTGCCGTGAATCGCACCTTCGGCTTAAAGGAGAACGTCAGGGATCGTGTTCGGGTGGTGCAATCGCTTGTTTGTAGATTGCACGAGAAGTTGGGGAAAATAATGAGGAAAAAAAAACAACTCAAAGCTACTAAAGTCTCTCCTTGGCCAGCAGTAGAAGTGGGACTGCGGTGCTGTCTGGTGCCGTACCTTGATCCGCATCTTGTGCGGGCATGGTCAGTGCGACCGCAGGTGAAATTATGGCACCCCGGGCACAACTGCGCTGCTCTCGGGGGAGGTTTAAAAGAAAAACAACCAATTCTTTCTGGATATCTTCAGTCATTGCAAGCGGATCATACCACGATCGCTGCCGTTTTCCTTTAAGGTGCTTTGGTACCGCGCAAAGCACCGCCCCAGCGCGGCAGGTTCCGCTGGGGTGCCGGGCAGCCGCAGAGTAGCCGCGTAGGTGCGTGCATGTTGCTCACAACATGCCAGGTCTGTCCCTTCCCTGCTCTCCCCTCCCTCCTGCCACTCCCACCCGCCAAAAACCACGAGCCAACCAGAAACGAAACCATAACAGGAAAATTCTGACTGTTGGATTTAAGGGCCAGCATGCTCCAATATATATTAACATCTTAATGGGAAAGCTCCGCGTGTATACATTTACCACTCTCTGACAAGAGGGAATTAAATGTCAGAAGGATTTGTAGCATCTATAATTGAATTGGTGCTGAGAAAAGCAAATCTTAAGGAAGAATAACATATTAGGATTAGCAAATAATGTGGCATTTTGTCAGTTCCTGCCATCTCATCTGTTCCCTCTTCAGTAATAAAGTTGTGATTTCTGTTTTAATCATAGATAGGAAGCAGGAATAGCTTTTGTGAATCGGAGACAGCATTTTAAAGCAGATTCCGGTTTTTAAGGTCAAGTTTCTCATTCTTGGCACGAATTTGGAGCATTATTCCTTGCTCTCTAGACCTGGCAATTGTTTTTTAATTGCCAAAGAAATAATGAGCGACAGAAAACAAAACAGCTGCTTTCATGCTGGTGGTGTGCAGATGGATTTGGTCGTAGCGGTTTCAGGAACCGGTGGAGAGGTGTCTGGTTGGCCACCGGGTAACTGCAGCAGAGCCTGTGGAGTTTGGTGAGATGTTGAAGAGGTGGAGGCCTAAAAAGCTTGCAGAAATTTGAATTTTTCTTAGAAATTGCATGTAGTTTATCCTTGGAGATGCAACATGGAAAAGATAGGAGGAGGATTTTATTCTGGTAACTGTTTCAACACCTCTAAATGCAGCATGTCTATTTCGAGTCAGGCGTTCCACGTGTTTCACCTGCAGAGGCAGGAGGAGGAGGCTGCCGCAGGTCCCGGCTCCGCGGGCTCTCGAGCTGCGGTGGCAGTCGGCAGCGCCTGCGCCTCGGCGTCGCTCTGGCCGTCGGGACCCGAGTTTTTATGAGCGCGAGTCGGCGCGGGGACTCGTTTTGTTGTTGGATGGTGCTGCTGGGAGTGGCAAACGCGTGGCGCTCCTGAGGATTTGAGGTCCCACGCATTGGCGGAAGAGCCGTGTCCTTTGCTTGCTAACCTAACCTATAGTAGCCATATATAACCTTTAAAGTTAAGAGCATGCCATCAGCTGCCTCACAGACTTGACGTTAGGTGGTTTGCAACCACTAGACATCCTCAGAAGATACTTAGTTTTTATGGAGCTTATAAGGCTGAGGATGAACTGTTTAGCCACGCACGTAATAAAATAAACTTGCATCTGGCACTTCACAAAGGCCTTTTTTAACAGAAATAAATGGCCATGTGTGTCCCAGTAGACAAAATCGTACTTGAACTGCCTGCCACGCTTTATGCAGAAGCCCCTTCTTGGGGAAGCTCGGTCTCCCTGCTCGCAGCGTGGGTGCCGATGGGACAGCAGCTGCGACAGAGGCTTTGGCACAGTGTCGGGTCATCCGTGCCCGGTGCTGCCGCCGTGACGGCACGGAGGCTGCCGTGGCCAGGACTGGTGCAGCCAGGCTTTGTCTCTCTAGAACTTTAATTTATGGTGATTAAGAAAAAACGCCTCTCAATGCAAAATCCTTCTCCAAGCACATTATAGAGACATAATTCAGTGTGTTTACTCCCCTCAGCTGTTCCAGATGTCAACAAGACATTCATCCTCTCGGTCCGGCATGCGGCTGTCATCTCCTTAGTGCAGCTAAGCAGAACTGGGTGCTAAGTTGCTAAAAAAATAATTAAAAAAAAAAAGATAATGGAGTAGAACTTGTCTGAAGCAGCTGCTCCAGGGGATGAGCCGGGCTCAGTTGCATCATGGCAAGTCCTCAAAGGCCCAGCTTAGCCAAGCTGGAAGGCACGGTGAGGAGGCTGGGTTTGGGCGGTAGCTGCCCAGAACGCCCCGGGTTGCTGATTTTTCCTCCAGCTACTCTCCTGAGTCCTCACCCAGGCGAGGTGGTCTGCTCAGCAGCGACCTGCCCAGGCACCCTGGCCACTGGCAAACAGGGATGTTGGGCCACTTGCCAGAGCACCAGTCGCTGGCCAGGAAGCTCCTAAGAGAGTCTGCTCCTGCTGGAGACGGCACAGAAAAGCCTTCCCGTTACTGTGCTCTCTTGGGGTTCTCTGGCATGCTCCTGATGCAGGGAGTCGACTCGGACGGAGGTGATGTGGCAGCAAACGCCTCTGGTGTGCAGGGGCAAGGGTCTTTTTTGTCCCAGTTTTTAGCTTATTGGACAAGCTGCTGAGAGGGACTCTCTGCTGTGACCCCCGGCATGCCCCTCGCCCCAGCCCAGCCATCCCACTGCCTCTGCCAGGCCAGGGCTCACTGCTTTGCAAAGTTACTCAAAGAAGCACTCAGAAGGGTTTTCTTTTTTTCCTTAAATTGTTTTAATTAAACGGCGCTTTATGGTGCTCTCTGTCACAAGTTATTTACTTGGGTCCCTCAGTCCTTAATCTTGGAGCAGAATTGGAAATATCGATAGAAAGCGTAAATCCCGGGCTGCTGCTGCAAAGCTTTGTATCAGGTTTCAGCTCAAAAGAGCACCATTACCTTTGGCTGTCACGGATCTGTACGCTTGATCGATAAACTTCAAATATTATTAGAGGTGGAGGCTTCAGAGATTTGCTCTGTTCTTTGGAGGGAGACGGAGATAAATCTTTCTTAAAAATTGACTTGCATTTGCACTCTCAGTCTTCCTGGTAAAACGCATTTCTCTTAGGTGTCTGGGCAACTGCATGCAGGGCAGATTTATAGGCCATGTGCTTCTTGTAGTGAAAGATTTAAATGGTAAATCTTTCACATATGACTTCACAAATCATGTAAAGTTAAAAGATTTTTACCGTTTCTGTTGCTGCTGTGCTTAAATTGTAAGGTATGGCCGGTAAATCATTTTAATGGAGGTGTCGCGCTTGACTCAATAAAAAAAAAAAGAGACAATGGTTTAGCTTCTATTCCAAAATGTTAATGTATTAATCAACGGGAGAATAATTGTTTTTTACTACGTTATAAATCTCAGTTGCCATTAAGGTTGCAGGGAGGGTTGATGTAGCTGCGTTCTTAAATTAAAATTGTTTACACTGCTATACATTCATCCTACACGGCCATAGCTCATTCTGGGTTCGTTTCGGAGCCGTTCCTCCGCCAAGTCAGTCATTCCTCTCACGGGTGACGGCGTCCTAAGGGAAAAGGCACTTATAAAAGAAAACTAATTGCCTGGTGAGGAGTTAAATAAATGAAATAAAGCAGTTGGAGGCACTGTACGATTATTGCTCGCTATCTGCCAGCAAAGAGGTTTTTCTAGTTCAGGTGAGGAGCTTTGGACGCCATGGGCTGCGTTGAACAGCAAAGGTCGGGTCTAACAGCACGGTCGTGTCGGGCTGGGGGAGAGGATGGTTGTAAATGTGTTGACCATGATGGGTTGGTTGTTTTTTTGTCAAGGAGCTTTTCGGGCCAAGCTGACAGGTTCTCAACAGGGTGCTCATTAGTGATGTTTCTCCAGAGCTAACGATTAACGTTCCCGTATTGTATGGCTACTCCCTGTGCCCTCAGCCCCTGGGGTGGTTGAAGTCTGGGGAGCATTGTAGGGAAACGTCCCAAAATACGTCCCCACCACCGACTCCATCTCTCCCTCTCCCAGCTGTCTTTCACCTGCGTAGTCATAGTGCTGCTGCTTATAGCGGAAAACACCTTGCGAGCCGAGCCGCCAGATCAGTTTGGCTGTGGACAAAGTTCCTCTGCCCGAACTCATCTGCCGAGATAGCTCCGTGCTTCACCCCTCTTCCTTTCGAGAGCACGAGGGTGGCTTTTCCAATCCCGAGAGCAGCTGCAGCCCGACCCTTCAGTGCGCATCGTAATAAGTCCCGAATTCTTATTCCTCTTCTGATCTCAACAGATTCTCGTGCAGGTGAGGAAGGGGCGATACGGAGCGTGGACCACGCGGTGGTTGGCGGCGTCGTGGCCGTGGTCGTGTTTGCGATGCTTTGCCTGCTCATCATTTTAGGGCGATATTTTGCCAGACATAAAGGTAAGACAAAGACCAGGGCTGGAAAGTGAGAGGAGGTGGCGCGCGTGCCACTTTGCTCGCAGTGTTGTCCTGAAAGGGTTTAATGTTAACTGGGGTTTGTTCAGTACACGTGGAAAAGGTGACAAGGGATGAGAGGCTGGATACAACCACAGCCGGGATGGAGGGAATGATGTTGAAAAGAGAAGAGAAAGGGGGGGGAAACATTCTAAAGCACATAAAGGGAGGGAGAAAGTGGAGCTGGAAGACTTGTCTCCTTTAGGTAGAGCATATCAAATGCAATTTTACCGATACTGTGTGCTTCCGAGAGCGGGAAATAGCTGAGACCTAATCTCTTTCCTGAGCAAGACGCCACAGAGCGCGACACGACACTGCGTTTGGGAGCAGGGATGCTGGTGCCCAGTGCATGGTCGATCCCCTCGCTCCCGGAGCAGCAGGAGCCGGGTGCCCCCACACTGGGCAGCATCAGCCAGCATGTTGCCGGCGTTATTTTTTCATGCCCCAGCCCGGTGTTTCCCTGGTTTATGTACATTTTTTTTTCCCTTTCCACTCACAATTTCATGGCTCGCTCCCTCAGCACCTCGCAGAGCCCTCCGAGGAGTCACATCACCTCCCGCTTCCCTTGCAGGTACATACTTCACTCACGAAGCCAAAGGAGCAGATGATGCGGCCGATGCAGACACAGCCATCATCAATGCAGAAGGAGGACAAAACAACTCCGAAGAGAAGAAAGAGTACTTCATCTAGAGCAGCCTTGGTTTCTATGAGGTGTCCAACCGTGGACGGTTACTACTGGCCCTATTTAAACGCTAAAGAGACACTGATATTGGAGGTGGCAACCAGCTGGTGTCTTTTTTTTTTTTTTTTTTAAGAGAAAAAAAAAAAAAAAGCCAATGGGTGGAGAGATGTGTGAGGCTGGGAGGGTCCGGGATTTGCTGTGTAAAAAATATTCCTCGTAAAGTACACTCTGCTGTTCGACACCTCAGTTTGTTTGGGTTTTCTTTTTTTGGCCAAGTCCAGCTTGGATTTAGTTTAGTGAAGTCATTTGCAGAAGATTCTGTGCCTTGTTTAATTTCTGTTCGTCGGGGTCGGGGGGAGGCTGGGAAGAAGAGGGGCTTCTGTGCGTTAGTTCCCTTCGGGTTTCTGTGGCTCTTCGTTTCCCCTTTCCTGTTCTGTTTCTGGCGTTGCCTGCTGGGACCCCGTGGAGTAGGTGGGTTTCTTTGAAGGTGTTTCTCTTTCTTTTTCTCTTCACCGTTTTCCGTTCAGAACTCGAGCTCATCGGAGGAGAACCAGCACATTTTAGATTCCGTAGTTTGCAGTCCAGTGTGCCCATGTCCCATTCCCTCGATCGTCGTAAAGGCTCGGAAACACAAACGACGAGAACCCGTTTGTGGCTGCCCGCGTCAGGTGCTTTCCATGGCAGCGACTGGGAAAGAGGCTGGAGCTCGGCAAAGGCACCGGTCGGAAGCGAGGCTGGGATGCGGAGCCTGCCCGGGGACCGCTCCCAGCCGGGATCAAGGGGACGCGGGCTCAGGTCCTTTGCCCCATCCCGGTCGCCCCGTGCTCTGCCGGGGAAGGCAAAGCCCTCCCGGGGCACGGGAGCTGCGGGCGCCCGTCCTTTGCCGTCCTCTTCCCCCTTCCACAGGCGCCTCCCCCCCGGCGCGTGCCAGAGAATGGATGGATAAGTAAAACTGCCTTTTTTCTACCCGCTAAGAGAAACATGGGAATTCGCATCAAAACGACAGTGCTAACTGACTTACAAAGCCATAGGTGAAAAGGAGGAGCTAGGTAAATTAGCACCCTGACAGGTAGCAGACCGCAGCAAGGAGATGGTATTAAAATTGCATATGCTGACTTTTTTTTTTTTGGTGAGAAATCTTGGATTTCAAGCGGTGCTTTGTTTTTTTAACTCGTTCTGTGGAAAACATACGCGGATTTATTTAAGGGAAGCATTAATGTTAGCATCAGGTTTTGGGGTTTCTTTTAGGGATCTGTGGGGGCGGGGGGAGTGTTTTCGTGTGGGTTTTTTTTTTTTTTTACTTGTTGTGTTTGGCAGAACCATTGCAATGCAGGAGTCCCACGGGAAGGGGACGGCCTGACGGCAGCGAGCGAGTCTGTTCCCTGGCAGTTTCTGTCTTTCCCCTTTTCACAAGAAGAACCTCGCAGAAATACCCGTTTTTTTTCCGAGCAGATTTTGTCGAGCGCAGCAGCTCTTTTCTGAGCCTTCAGCACCATTGCCAAGCCACACCATGGTGAGCAGCAGTCAGCATACTGGAGATCGGGGAGGGGGGGGTGGCTTTTTTCCCCGCTGCCGGGCGTGGGATCGGCATCCTGGTTTCGAGCAGCCCATCTTTGTTTTGGAAGTGTACCGTAGTGCAGTGTTACCGATGTAACTTTGACTTACAATGTTGACATGTCTCAGGTTCATGTGTTTTGATTGGTGTTTTCCGTCTCAGGTAGATTGCAAAATTTCGGCCCCACACATTGGAAAAAAGATAATAATAAAAGCAGGATAAAAAACAGGAAATTACGAATTTTAGTTGTATATTGGTTTATGTATTTTTTCTTCAGTATACAGTGCACTGTTTGAAATGTATTGTTGAGTATTACTTTGTACAGCTTTAGATCATTAGGATTTTGAAGCGTGAAGAAAGAACAACCTTGTTTAAAGGAGTATTACAAATGAAGGACGTGGAACTGATGATAAACAACCTTGTTCTTTATTCACTCGGCCTTTTTATTTTTTCCCCTTAGGCCAGTTCTGTTTTAAGGTGTCCATGGAAGATGTTACAATGTAAGAAAATACATATCCATCTCTTCCCATTCACATTTTGTATTGGTTCATGTATACCATTTTTACAAAGGAAAAGAAGTACTATAAAATATCTGTCTTCTTAATAAAAAAAAATTAATGTTACAAAACTACATTTCATTTTGCACTCTGTCCCCTGCCGTTACGGAGGCAACCGTCACCCTCGGCTCGCCTGTCAGCACGGTGCCCGCGGAAGGAGATGGTGCTGAGCAGGTACCACCACAGCGCTGCCCGCCCTGCCCAGGCCGTGCCATGGCATGGAAGGGCTGCCCTGCCCTGCCCTGCACGGGGAGGTCCCCACCGCAGCTCAGCCGCCCGTCCGCGGTTCTTCCAGCGCGGCACCGAGCTCTGCTGCAGCCTCTGGGTCTACGCTTAGAGCCGTGAGACGCCAGCAATGCTTCCCGTACCCGGTGCTCCCCACGCTGGAGCCTCGCATCTCCCACAAGGGATGTTGCCTCTTAATCTGGTTAATTAATCTCCAGGTTTAACCTCGCTGTGAGCAGCCAGGAGTGCGGCCTGAAGTCGGCAATGCTGCAGCGGCATCTTCTCCTGCTGTTTATCCTGCATCACTGTTTACTTCAGGAGAAAATTGATCTGTAACTGATATTTCAATCTTCCCGAGCTGCTGCGGGGGCAGCCTGGCGCACAAGCCTTTAACAGCAGACAAATATTTAAATCCGATAATGGTAGGTGAGTGTTGAAAGATGTGGCCTCCCTCACCCCTCTCCTATCTCCCATTCAGCTCTGGTTCTTACCAGGCTTTCTTGCGTCTCCCTCTAAGACACTCAGGATTTCCCAGTTGTAATCTGTGATGTCTGTTCCCCTCTTAACGCCAACCCCCAATGAAAAGCACTGCCACGAAGAATCCATCTCACCCCAGCTCAGTCCCAGCGTAGCTGTCGATGAACCCAGTGCTGGTTCCTCTGCCAAAGTTGCCAGTAGCCACAGCTCCTGAAATCGGGTTATGAGGCAGCTGCAGCGCCGAAATTAGAAGCATCAATCTTTTACATTTTGGACAAAGGAGGAGGAGAAAAACAATTGCTTTCCACCAAGGAGACACTACCGAGAGATGCGCTGCCGCCACGACGGCGTGTAAACAAACTGTGCCGTGCCTCAAGGAGCTGGACGCGCTCGGCTTCTGTGCTGAAGGCGGCGGCTGCTGCTGCTGCTCAAAGGCCGGTGTTCAGCTCTCTGGAGCACCTGGTGTGTTTAATATAGTTATGTGAAAAACAACATTTTTCTGAGAGAAATTATGATGCTGAGGGAAGAGCAGGAAAAGCAGCTATTCCTCTTCTTGCATGAAATGAGATGCGAACATCATTAACTTTGGGAGTCGACATGGCCGGGTTTTAATTTACTTCAATGCACGGGAGACTTCACAATGGCAGGTCCCCGGTGCGGCTCGTGATGCTTTTGTCCCCGTTGAGCCAGACGGAACTGCGTCCCCCGCTCACAGGGCCATGGTTACGGTGTCGGATACGCAGGTGAATTCCTTTCCCACCTGGTCCTCGTTCCCCTTTCCCTGAACCCTTTACGGCTGTGATAATCCAGGTGGCATTGCCATGTGGCGCAGCTCTAAGAATTATTTTTCAGATCACGGTTTAGCTGCGCTCGGTAACGGCATCTGACGTGTTTTGCCTGGCAGTACCCGCCAGCCTGCATCTCTTACCGGGCGATGCACGTACGGATACTGCAGCGGGTGAGTTCTCCACGAGTACACCCACTGGGTTACTCTGCCCTGGGTTTGTCGGGAGATGCCTCGAGTCTCTCTGTGTTGCAGTGGGCAGAGGTTCTCCACAATTCCTGCTTTGCCGCGTCGTGTTGCTCGAGCCGGCACTCCTCCCCGAGGGCTCTGAGCCAGGATTGATGCCGTGCTTGTCTCTGAGCGTGATCCTGCTGCCGCTGCTGCTCACTTGCAGTAATTTTCAATAATTTAGTATGTTCAGAGGGGATCTGCCGAGCGCTGGGGCAAAGCTGAGCCGGCGAGAGCTGAGCACGGCTGCGGTGGGAGCCGGGAGAGGACAGGGAGCCCTTGGTGGTGGCCGCTTCTCCTTTCCCGAGTTAAACAGGTACAAGTGCGGTTGGACGTTAATAGCCTATTAAGGAGCCAGTTGTGAGCACCTCTAGGTGAAACTGCTGCCGGACGCACATTTGGTGAGAGCAAATCAGCCTCCTGTTGGAGGTTCATGATTTATGTATGGCCATGTGTGGCTCTCTCGTCCCAGCCCCACATCGGCCCGTTCCTTGTTATTTGTGGGTTTGCCAGCGCCTCTGTGCTTTGCTCTTGGGCTGGTTACCTTCTGCGAGTGCTGAGCGGGGCCTTTGCCAAGGCCTTGGATCCCTGTCCTCAAATGGCCCAGCCAGTTCCCCAGTCATCTGTATTAAACCACCGCTGCCTTTAATCTTGGCAATTTCATGCCGCAGTATCCATCTGTTTGGGAAAGAAACCCAACCGGGGAGTGCTGCTTGCAAAGATCACAGACTTACTTAGCTGCAGCTTCAAAAGGTTCTTATTTCTGCCTCCCATGGGAGCATGGACAACTAGAGCTTAACCTTCCTCTCAGGCAGCTCGGACTCCTGCCAGCAGCCCACGTCTGACGGCACGGTGACACTGCAAGTGAGTGCCTCGGCCGTTAATGCCCGGCCATTCAGAGAACGTTGGCTTGGAAACCTCCTTGAGTCCGTTCGCTAGGGCTTGGCAAGCTGCAGGGGTTTTCCCCGTGTCCTGGATCACGCACACAACGTCCCTCCTTTTGTCTTTTGCTGCATGGAGCTTTCCAGGAAAACAGCCTTTGCCGCTGAGGATCCGTGTTGGTTTCCTCTTCCAGCGAGTTTCCTACGGTCTCAGCGTAGGTTAAATAACAAAGTCTGTAGTTTATTCTATCAGTGGTCCAAATCTGTCAGGATTAATTCCCCAAACCAGCCAGGACTGCAGGACAGTAACCAGCAGCTGCACATGAGCCTCTAAGCCCCAAACACAGCCCTCGGCTGTGCAGAGGGTCCAGATGTTGAGCCTTTTCTGTTCAAAGGTCCTGAGGACACTTCCAGGGTTTTATGGAATTGAAGGAAACGGTCGTTACTTAAAATAAGAATCTCGTGCTTGCCCTGAACTTCACATGTCCATCAGTTGCACGAGTCATTTTGACCAAATCGCACAATTATTTTATTAGGTAGGCAATGCAATTCTTAATTGATTTTTTAATTTTTTTTTAGCCCAATACAGGGAGGAATTAGTTTAACTTGGTAACCAGTTCTGACTGGCGTAATTGCCACCTTTTCTTCCAGGCTGATGTAGCTAAAAGTCCATCCTTTGAACGCTCATGCCACATAAAGTAATTAGTGATAAACGTCACTTTCACTTACATCAGGCGAAAGGCACCCGAGTTCTGGGCTCCATGATTGAAACGCACTTGCTGTTAGAAGCGGCAGGCGGGGAGCTGGGGCGAGGCCGCGCGGCCGGCAGCATCGATCCGCACTGGCCAGTCGCTTCTCATCAGAGGGTCCTGACAACGGGCTAATAGCTTTTTCTGATGCTCCAATCCCATTTTCTAGGCATCAGCTGTTGATGTGCTGCATGGGATAATACCTGCTCCACTCGGCATCGATCGGGGGGACCTGCCCCCTCGCCACCCTCCCCCTCCAGGGACAGGTCCCCTCTCGGGGTCGGGGAGCAGCAGTGGATGGGAGGCGATGCTGGGAGGTGGTCCCAGGGCAGCAGCAGCAGCAGCCCTGCTCTGTGAGGACCGTTAGGCGTCTGGGCTGAGTGTTCAGTCTCACAGTTAAGTGCAAACCGCGTGCTGGGACTACAGCGTTACCTGCGCTGTCTACAGCGCATGAGCTGGGATGAGCTTCACTGGAGCGCTGTGAGCCCTGGCAGAGCGACCCAGCGCTGGGCACTGGGCAAGGCCATCGTGGGAGGGGGATCCTAATTTGCCAGCCGTTTGCAGCAGATTATCTCCCGCACGCACATTGCCCTCCCCTGAGTTTAAATGAGCGTTGCTTTGCCTGGATCTGTAATTCCCGTGAAGGGAAAGAAACAAATTCCATCTAAAAAGAACACTTGGGCCAGTATTTTAACATCCAAATTAGTACAACCAAGAAAATAATTTCAGTCTACTGGCCAATGAGAGTTGAAACCATCCACAGTCTCTTCCAAAAGGCACACCCGGAGCCATTCCAAAGGTTTTTCCTCAAAAATGTGACTACATAGTTGGCAAGGCAGTGGGTTTTTCACCGATGCTTGTAGGGAAGGCACAGGAAAGGCTGAGCTCTGCCTGCCCTGCAGCTGTCTTGTAAATTGCGGAAGCTCCTTGATAGGCTTTAAATAAATAAACAAACTTCAGTTACATAAATAAACTTTCGTTAAAATCAACAAACTTTAGTTAAATAACAAACTTCTGTTACATCAATGGACTGTAGCAAAGTAAGTAAATAAGCACAGAGGAATCGAGCTCTGCCGTGTAGAGCAGAGGGGCAGCAGCAGCCCCGGTGTCCCCTGAGGGGCCAGCAGGACCCGTTGGCACTGGGCAGCCTGAGCACAGGCTTTGGTTTTGGGGTGAAGAGCCTTCTGCTTGGGTACCCGGGTTAAGCATCTACTGCGGCAGCAGCATCGCTCCCGTGGGAGCCCCCACATCGGCCTCCTTGCTGCAACAAGCAGGGCGAGCAGTGCCGGCGTCACCTCGCTCGCCGGAGCGTGCTCAGAGCAGGCACGCACGAGATGAGCAAGCGGGAGATATGAAGGCTGCCAGGAGTAAAGGGAATATTTGATCACACGCCCTCCTCTCCTCTGTTCTCGGCTCTCCAGCCTCCCTCGGGGCCGGCACCTTGCTGCCTCCCAGCCCCGCAGCCCCGCTCCCATCTGCACGCCGGTGACAGGTTGGCAGCAGCTCCTCAAAATGGCAGCTGCACAGGAATTTCAATCAGCTGGAGAAGGTAAACTCCAGCCTGCGACTCTCCGCGTGCTGTCCCTGCTCCTTTGCACCCTTCTCTACCAAAAAAAAAAGATTTAGTTTCATGCTTCCATT
>JANHFX010011754.1:0-19793 GCA_027560015.1 Chloroceryle amazona | reverse complement strand
CGGGGGCGGGAGGGAGGCGCGACTGCGCCCATTGGCTCCGCCGGTGGCCGCGGGCGGGAACTTCCGCCGGGGAGAGGCTCGATAAGGACGCGGCGCGGCTCTGTTGCCACCAGCGGCAGCGATGGCCGAGTGGTTAAGGCGTTGGACTTGAAATCCAATGGGGTCTCCCCGCGCAGGTTCGAACCCTGCTCGCTGCGGCCCACTGGGGCTTAATTTTTTTTCCTGCCGCCTTGCCACGCGGGGTTTCCAGGTCGTGTTCTTCCGTCAGTGTTAAACGTGCTTCTGCAGCAACGAGAGAGCTTAGCTGGGGTTTGTCCTACTGCCTACGCTTCTGGCGAGAAATAAAAGCGGTACCCCTGCAGCAGCAGGTCCCGGGGCAAGCTACCAGCATTGCTTTTAAAACACTCCCGCGAAGCGGCAGCTGCCGAAGGTGGGAGATCGGTTCATTGCAATCGGCGTCCTTTTCACGGCTCACCCTCTAGGTCCCCTGCAGACAGGATGCAAAGCTCGGGGTTCAGCCAACACATTACACACAGACAGTGGCCTGGTTTGTGCAAAGGGCTGTTGTCCTGCACCCATGCCCTGCAGCTGATAGAAGATAAATACCAGCTCCTCAGCAGCAGGCTACACTATACTGAATGCATGTGCTCCGTCAGACCTGCCCTTCCATGAAGGAAGCTGCTCTAGTCGCTCCTAGACCTCCAGTGAGGGGTTCCTAGATTGTTTTTCCTCTCCTTTATGTCCCTCTGCACAGGCACAAAGTGCAGACACCACACACAATCTGGCAATGGGGGGGGGAAGAATCCTCAGCTGTTATTAAGCAACTAATAACCAGGAAAACCAGAACAAGGCCCTTCCCCTGCATACACACATCCCCTCTGACCGGCTGGAGCTAACCTTTCGCTACTCAGATGTGGAACTTTCCTTCTATGGGTAACCACAGCACTAGTGAAGAGCTGAAAAATTTGCAGCAGAAGGCTGGAAATAAGAAAAAGGTCATTTCCACAAAGGTTAAAATAGGCTGCAGTCAGAACCACAGCTCCTGTGACAAACCAAAAACCCCAATCACATACACAATGCAAACCCATTCTTTCTAGCATCATGTTTTGTTAGTGTGACTTAGAAAATGGAGGCAGAGGAAGAAGAAGAAACATTGAAATATCCCTACTCAGAACAAAATAAAAGCAAGAGGGGACAAACCAACAATTCTTTAAGATGGTAGCAAAAGAAACATTTCAGAGTGCTTCCTAACAAGCCTTCCAGGGATTTCAGGTTTGGGTGGCTGTTTCTGTTAGGGCACATGCAAGGGCTAGAAGTTATACTTTAAAGGGACTCTTAAAGTGGTAAATAACTGGCAATGGTACTGTGCAATGTGTGTCCGTGACATCAGGCATCTCCCTTAAGTTCTCACATTTGAATGTATGTGACAAGGGATACTGGAATGGGACATCTTATCTCAGATGTTGCAGAAGAGAGAGTTTTTAAATTCGAGTACCAACTTCAGCATCCTTTGCTAAGGTGCAGTTCACATGCTGCTTTCACTTCAGCATATTTGTATTTTAACAGCAGCTTAAAATCATGTGCTTAGAGCAGTACAACACAGTAGTCACCGCACAATGCCAACAGTTTTAGTGAGAATGCACATTTTAAATAAATTAAAAAACATAACTCCTTTTCCACATATAAGGCTTGATTTTGTTTAATCAGGAATTTTAATTCTTTTTTGTTCTTTTATAACTTGAAGATCCCACCCATCCCTGTCGTCTGCAACAGATGAGAGAAACCATGTTGTGTAATGCAGTGTTGGGTAGAATTGACAGGGTTTGGTTTTTTTACTGACTCTTTAAGTGCCTTATTTCCAAAAGATGGGTTTTGTTGCTTTAATAGCTCTGAAGACAAAGCATCAACCAGTAATTATTTATTAGGACATTTGTAACTTGAAGATGTCCTTTTCACTGGGACCTTGCTGGGGATGGAAATGTCAAATGACTGATACAAAAGGCACGGCTATTTTAACTTTTATACTGAAAATAAGAGGCTGGTCTGTCAGAAAAGCAACAAAAATCTCCTTTGTCTAAGGAAGTGTTTGCATTTGGTGAATCTTTTCTCCTTGAAACTCATTTTCCATAAAATTTGCAGCTGAAACATAAAAGACCAGCAGTAAACACCCAAGTTGTTTCCCACCCTCACCCTACAGCAAGATTTCTGGAAGCATTCCCACCAAGGCACTAAGAGGAAGAACTGTATGGTTTTCATTAAAGGGGTTTTTTTGTGTTGGCTTTTGTTGTTGTTGTTGTCTGGGCTTTTTTTTTGTTTTCTTTTTGTTGTTTTTTTTTTGTTTTTAATTACAGAAGAAAGTAAGCAAGGACTGCCAAACAGCCTACTAATCTTACCTACACATCAGCAGCACTAGTGTTCCAGATTCAGTACTCTCTTCTTGACTCCTCTCACTTTTCATCTCCATTTTGTAGCAAAGTGTTAAAAGTGCTACTCTTCTGATCTGCTGCTTCTTTTAACCCTCAGCTGTAAGAGTGAGAAGGAGCAAGGTAGTAATTAATATGGTGCTGGAGTCCAGACCCCCAAAGGTACTTGGGTTCAGTGGGGTTTCCTCCCCAAACCTGGCTGAGGGCCCCTGCACAGTACCTTCAGGGATCAAGGTGTCTCCAGCCACCTAAGCAAAGAGATGCTTAAGATGTCCAGGCTCCTTTTCATCAGCAGGTATCCACACTGAAGCGAGCAGCCTGGTCCTTTGGCAGGGGCAGGACAAGAACGGACATGGGAATCCTGGGGAAGACAGATCCTTTTGAAGTGAGAAAAGCAAGCAGCAAAAAGCACCAAAAGCATCCAAGCCCAACCAGATGGAACATTCTTCTACTCCTCTGGATTTTTCTGCTCATTCTCCTGTCCTGCCATCCCACTGATCTCATTCACATAATTTTTATGAGAAAGAGAAGGAGCTGACAGTCTTCTACCCAGCATAGATTTGGGGGCTCCATGGAAATAGTGCTAGTAAAGTAGCAGCTTTGACAATTCTGGCAAAGTAAGTGCAGTTTTTGTAAGGATTGATGCCCAAAAGTCAAACTGCACCTCCTTAGAAGAGCTGTCTGCCGTGGGTGCCCAAAGTCCTTCAATATTTTCAGAGATGTAGTTTTGACAAAGCCACAAGCAAGTCATTTTGCCCGAAGCATCGAGAACCACATTGTACATCAAGACTGGAAACGTTCCAAACATTGGCAGCAAGTTTCATTTTCCAGAAGTAACCCCCTCCCTTACTGCCCCACCAGAAGGGAGCAAGAGCAAACCACTGCAAAGATGGAACAGTGTGGAAAGAAAATTCATTTTCTCCATCATCTTTCACCTGTGACAGGTTATGATAGCCATCAGAGACCTAGAATTCCCAGCTTATATTGTGCACCACTGTAATGATTCAGACACAAACCTTTCAAAGCTGGGGGACACGGAGCACCTGAAGAGTCTGATATTCATTAACATGGGAGGGAGAAGAGACTAATGATGGGAGGGCGAAAGAACAAACTTAGGCAGCGGCCACCACCGGAGGGAGGCTTGGCAACTCTTATGATACCAGAAAGAGCGTGCACAGCGGGCTGCAGTAACAGTACCCGGCATGAACTAACTGATAAACATCACCCCATCTGACGGGGACGGAGGCTGTCAGCTTACTGAGTGCCTTTATCTTTTGCTGTGTAATTTCATCAGCTTTACAACAGCTTCACTACTTACCTTCTCCGCAGGCTTGTCTCTTATTTCAGGATATGAAAGTGTAAGATAACAGTGTGCATGCTCAGGAAATTAAAGCAACCCAGTATCTGTTTTAATGATCAGGATACTTGCTTCGACTGTAGAAGCAAGGATAAACTGGTTTTTTTCTTCCCCACCCTCCCCATTCAAAAAGAAAGACAAGCATTCAGGAACAGCCTTACCTACCATCAGGTATTACTCAGCCTGAGATTTTAAGTCATACACTATCTGTATTCATCGGTCGAATTTTAATCCTCACATTGCCACATGGGAAAATATTGGCAAAACAACTTGGTGAATACTGACCAAACTAAAAGCTTGTCAAGAACTGGAACATTCTCAATCTTCTATAGTCAGCATTTGCACAAGAACAGGCGTGACAACACTAATTAAAGATATATTAGTTTTACGTCATTCAAGTACGCCACCAAGCTATTACACTGCTCTGTAACCAGCTGGCTAAATAGCTGATTAAATTCTGGTAGTACCAAGCTGGTGGATATACTTTCAGAGACTCAGAAACACAATATTAAATGTGCCCTAATCTCTGTATTTTATCAACATCATCATCCACCTGCACCCCCATCTGCTATCTTACAAGTTCCAGATGAGATCTGGAACACCAGTCCACACAAGTCCAGTAATAACAATATTCAACCAATACTTTTGACTAGACCACAGAGGATCTATGCTCACTTCACAGGTCTGTTTATTTTTATACTAAGCTCAGCTAAGTCACTTTGAGCCATAGCTAATGAAGCACTCAAGCATGGTAGTGCTTACTCACCATGAAGTGGAAGCACATATCGCTCCAGACTCCTCCGATACTCAAAAGATTCAAGAACCTTTGTTACCTACCTGAACAACTCATGGGAAGCACTAAAGAAGAAAATGGAACCTTTCCATCCCTTACAAGGAGCTGCCCTCTCTCCCAGCTTGAGACTCCTAGGCCCTAATTCTCATATACATCATCTGGGTTTGTTGCTGTTGCCCCCACCCCCATACCTGAGCTTTTGCAACTGTTTCCACTTTGCAAAGAAAATTCTCTCTTGGCACAGAAAAAAACCCCCACTTTTATACCTGACTCTATTGCCTCTTAATCACATCTTCACAGAGCTTGAGAGACACCCTACAACCCCTGCTCCAATTATTATTTAAGCACGTTAAGGGTGTTGTAGGAGTTATATGAAATGATTGTGGAGAATGTTTTAATGCTGACTAATGTGCCAGGTGCTTCCTTCTTTCCTTTCTAAAAGGAGGTAGGAGTGGGCTGCTTACTTTGGTTATTTTTTTCTTACTGGCCAACAGTTCAGGTCCCACAAATGCTGTCCCGAGAGAAAACAGGTTGCACAGCTTCCTCTTGCTTTCCAGTACCTCTCGGTTTGTTCTGCTATAAATAGCTTAATTCAGCTCTAGTTGAGAAACACAACAAATTGGACTATTTGAAGTTAAATATACACATAAACAGAAAAAAGAAAAGGCTGTATCAGTGCAGTAGAGCATCAGTCAATAATCTGCCCTCTTCACTAAGGCAAATACAAACTAGAATTCTGATCTCTAGCAAGTAAGTTGCAAAATGCAAGTTTTGCCATCAGCTACGAGCCTTCCAAATAGCTGCAATTATTCATCCAGAACAAATATCTGAAGGTGCTTTGCCAAAACAAACCGTGTAGTAATTAGCTATTATTAGCTAACGATATGCTAATGACATCAGCTTTAATTACTAAAAAATTAGTTTGCTGTTCAGAAGTCTATTGTATGCTTGCTTCTCAAGGAAAAACCAGCTGGTTAGATGCTGAATCACCCATCCAACTACCCTCTTTTACCTTTCAGTGCATGGGAAATGGGGAAGAGGGGAATCTGAGCTGCCAGCTGGTTGAGTTTTTGGTAGAGAGAAAAACTGTACCCTATTACTTTGTATCCTTTGCATGAACTAGAGTTTCTTCTCTTACTACTGTTTGACATTCTTCACAGTCCATCCCAACCCTCCCCAAAATGGATTTAAAGTCTTTCTTGAGCAAAGACCTTTACAACAAGGAAAGCAGTAAATACACCAGAAGAAAAAAATATTATTACATTTAGTAGATATTCCAGAGAATTCTCTCATCTGCACCATGTTCTCAGCTACAAAATATACAATGAAAAAAGCAGGTAGAATTAAAAGAAACCCCAAAACTTGGATAAGCAGGATGATGTGCTGTAAAATAGCTATTGGCACTGATGCCATCAACCCTAGGATCAATGTAGCTGCATCGGAACACCCCTACTTAGAGCTTTCATAAACTGGTACAAACACAACCAACATCAACACTGGAATCAGACCCTGTAAAGGAAACTGGCATCGGGATAAAGACACGAATGAGATTTATGAGCTATACACATTATCAGGGTTGCATTGGTGGGCTCCTGTGTTACAATAGCATGTAGGCACGGACCAGGAGAAGCACTGTAGGTCAGCCAGCACATCATACCCCTTCAGAGCAGAGCTGAAGGTGTCACTCCAGGGAGAGACTGACATTACAATATTGCTTCTTGGTGGGACAACGGTGGATTTTTCAGATTAGACTCCCCATGGAGATGCCCAGGATTCACAAGTGGACTCTTAAGCTTTTACCCAGAGGGGACAAATAACAAATTCAAAATGGATCTCTGTAGTGGGCAGAGATTTCAGTTAAAAAAAAATGAAAACAACCCCTTTCTCTATGCATGCAGTTTTATTTGTTGCTGATGGAATTACTGGCCTGCACAAGAACACAATGTCAATACTGGATATATTAGCCAGGTTTACAAAAAAAAAGTAAATACAAAATAAACACACACAAGGTAGAATTTTAAAAGTTGCCAAAAATATAAAAACTGTTTCCTGTGAGACTTTTTACCCATTAATGCTGATTGGCCTGATTCTCCCTTTCTCACCAGATAAAAACCTGATAAGACAGCAACTAGCAGGCCAGAGCAGGGACAGAAATTACTGGTAAACCACAGAACAACGATGGCACATATACAAGGGGTATCAGTTGTCCGCCAATAAAACCTTAGAAGAAGAAAGTTGCTAACTGGAGACATGAAGTTCTAGAACCACCTTCCAAAGTACATAGCTGGTGCAAAAAGTGTCTTGTCAAGATAGAAAGCAAGTGATTTTTAAGAGTGCTTGATCTATCACAGTGACCTTGGATAATGAGGTTCTTATTTTATCTGTATCATAAGACCCAGTTCTCCAACAAGTTCAGCTTCTAAGGATATTATAAATTAGTACAGCAAGCACGATGCAATGGAGAAGTGAACCAGAGTACACAGTTTAGAAATAAGTGCAGGTTTTCTTCAAGTTCATTGTCACAGAGCTTTTGGAAGATCATCACTGAACAGGATGATAACTGGAGTCTAACAGTGACTTTTGGTTTTACCAAGAATACATTTTTTTATAACAGCATAATATCAAAGAAAAACAAATAGTATTCACTACACCATATTTAAGAATACAAGACACAATATATAAGATGTTAAACAGCTTCACAAAATGACTCTATGTTAATACTGAAAAGGGCTTTGCTTACTAAAATATGCTCGTTAAGCAAGACAACCTCTATCCCTAATGCTCATATATTAACAAACCAGCATTCGGCCACGCGTTCAATAATGTTGACATCACAATTAATGAATACAAAATACAAATAACTGCTGACAACAGAAAAATATTGAATTGCTGAACAGATGATCTCACGCTCGTGTGTTTGGCATTAGATCTCATAGTTTCTGAATTTCCTCAGCAGCTCTGATGGAGCATCCCCTGACCAGCGGAAACGCAAGTGCCAGTAATTTGCCTCTGAAAATCCTGAGAGGGGGGAAAAAAAAAAGAGAAAGGCAAGTAAATTATTATAAACATATAAAAAACTTAAGTTGTCTGAAATACACTTTATAATCTTCCTCCCGAATATAAGTAAAAAGTTGGTCACTTCCAGTGGTCTTGAGTATCTGTATTCTTGTCACTATTTAAACAAGAAGTCAAGCAAACACCAAACTTCAAGATACATATAAGCTGGAAGAGTCCAAAGGAGACCAGCAAGAATAATGGCAGTCCAGAAAAGAGGACTTGCCAAAAAACCCTGCTAACAACTCTAAACAAGATGACAGAGGGTGACATGGTAAATCTCCAAGGATGGGAAAGGCAGCAGTGTGGAGGGAAGGTACAGCTTTCCACCCAGAGGGGTTTTTCATGTTTTCATCATGTATGAGCTGCTAAAACTTAAATGTGAAGCTGAAACCTATTACCTTAGAGTTAAAATCTCTTATTCAGGCTGAAATAGCCACACGGAATTGTTAATACATAATTCTCACAGACCAGCAGACAGGAATTTAAAATATCCCAGTTTAAGGGTAGAATCCAATATAATAAAATTTCCTGGACTAAACCTAAAGCATTAGCAACATCCTAACATCAAGTATGAACACTGAAGTGCATCCAGGCCCTGTCAAATAAATATATTCTAATATTAACATTTATTAACAGAAATATGTGCCCACTGGATAAATCGAGGAGGCATTTTATGGGTTTGGGTTTTTTTCCCATTCAAATATCTATTAATATATAATACATCTTTAATACATAATTTTCAATTATGCCTCATATACATTGGTTTGTGGAATCTTATCTATTTTCTGCATTCCACGAATGGTTGGGATTAATTTAGGGTTTGTGGCCCTCGCAGTTCAATTTAATTTCCTGTTTGATCAAGCTGGGAAGAAATGACAGGACTTTGTTTAATAATACTTCTATGAAAACATAAACCTAAGCTTATGAATCTCCTGAATGCTCCAGCAGAACAGAGGGTGGCCATTGGGGTAAGTAAACTTCAGGCATATTAACATAAACAACACATTTATTCTGCTGCTTGCACTATTAAAAACAAAAAGAAAAAAATCTGTTCAAATACAAAAGCCGCTTTCAAGTCTTAATTTTTAGTCCTCACGAACTCATCAGATACAAATGGTAAAGTACAGAATGCCAGATTAAAAAAAATCTATGCCTAAATATTTTATTTAAGAATTTTTAAAGTTATTCTTAAAAACTCACTGAAAAGAATTGCTTTGTTAGTTGTTGGTTTGTTCTTCATTTTGATATAGAAGCAAAATTGAACTTTCCATTTTGGTTTAAGAATATTTTTTTTTCTTCTCCAGTTTTTAGCTTTACAAGCAGACAAGCAAGCAAACATGAGGTACAGAGGAAGAAAGGTCCTAAAGCTTCAAATTAAATAAATCATTAACAACATAAACCCCCCAACAAAACTCCAACCCAAACCCACATTTAAAAAGTCACCAGCTAAACATGTTATTTCTGAGAAGAATTTGGCATGACTAAAAGCCTCCCCTTCAGGCCAGTCCCTGGATACAGTCATTTTTTGTTACTGCTGGTTTCACTTACTTGGGGAGTCTGGATAACTTGAAGACTGTGGTTTCCCATCAGGAATTGCAACATCATCTTGCTCTCTGTTCCCATCTGACAATCCCTCCTCCTCGTTTTCAGTCTGTTGGTCCCAGACCTCATTAGTTGTGCTGTTGCTATTATTCAAGTCAGGAGCTTCCAGCATTTGATCCTTCTTACTTTGAACAGCCCAGTGCATTGACTGAAGAAATACAAAAACAAGTAAAGAACCAATTACCATGCTTTAAAAGATTTCTGATGAACAACTCCTTTCTTTCTTATACTGTTGTAAAAGCAGCTGGCAGGTCAACAGGAGCGGGGAGAGAATGGTTACACATTGCAGATAGCACTGAGAAGGACAGTTTATGGCAGGTGGGGATAAAGAACAAAATGTTCAAGGGCATCAAATAATTCTAAGGGTCCAGTTTCTTCTATCATGACCTCAGACACCTTTTAAGAGGGCTCGAGTGACTTTGAAAATACCCATTTTCAAAGCTGTCTTTTGACTTGAAGGTACCTATTTAAAAGCAAGACCACTTGGAAAGTTTTAAAGTGTGTGGAATGAGTTCTGTTTGGGACTGACCAGAGCTCGATGGGCTAGCTCTGTCCCAGCAGGCATGTCAGCTCAGGCCTAATGCTTTAGCTGAAGAGCCTCTCAAACTTCCCTTAGAAGCAGAATTGGCAAGTGAAATATTTATTCGCCTGCCTTAAAATATCCCCACGTAGACTTGTAACCATCATTCACCCTAATGAGGCAGAAAAAAACATAAAGAAATCAAACATTATGGAAACTGGATCTACTGGGAACATGCTACCAGACCATCGAACTAGCAACATCAGGAGGCAGAACAACCCTCAGAACATCTGTCTCTGTCTCCAGTGACCCCACTAGCCCAGCAGGGCCCCTCCAAAGCCTCGTGTGAAGCCCAGCGTTCCAAGGAATCTATCCTCTACGTTTTTCAATGAACTCTTGATATAAGCAGATAGATTTAGCAGATAGATTTTCGTGCTATCCACCAGAAGGACAATATATTATACAAAGGTCCTAGCTTTAAAAATAAATAAAACATTCCTACAAATGTCTAGAATTCCTGAATTCCCTTACCATCCCTAGTGCAGGAATCACTCTGCACTATTCCTGTCCCCAAAACCTGCAAGTGTTATAACTCATCCTCTCACTGCAACATCTCCTCTGGAGCAGTCTGGCCTCCCCTCCTCCCGAAGACCCGAGCTTGGACCACACCGACCGTTCTGACAGAACTGCTGAGGGCTTCCCACTGCTGGAAGGGAATGGTAATCCTGCTTCTTCGCCAGTAGTCGTAACGCGCTCGGCTCTCCTCGTTACTCAGAATCTCCTTAGCTTGCTGCAGCTTCTGAAAGTTCTCCACTAAAGCAGAAACCACAAAGATAATAAAATAAATGTTTGTCTTCAAAGGAAATAATTCAGCTGTGAGGGGAGAGCTCCCAACAATGGCTTGGAGCAGAGTACAGGAGACGGCAGGAGAACTGAGTGACAAAGGTTGTTCTTGCGGTTGTTCTGCTTACAGCTTTGCACAGTTTTAGCTGGCATTAAGAACAGAGCACATTTGGTGAGCAGCTGATAGCCATCGGAAATGAGAACTAAAATCCTTATTTGCCTAGCGGCTTCAAAATCTCCTGACTTGAAGTTCGGAGACGTTTGCAGAGCACAGCATGCAAAAGGTGTAACTGACCCCTGCAGACAACCTGAAGAAGGGTAATTAAACTAGAGAAATAATGCTTAGGAGGAACAGTCACATCCACAGCATCAAGGAAGTCAGAGCAAAGCACGATACCAAGAAAACATGGGGAGGAAGATAAGCAAAAATTGGCAAGCAAGAAGAGGAATCTAAATATAGCTCAAATGAAGTTACTTGTGTATTTTATTAGCTGTGTCTTCTACATAGGCTAAAATGTTGTCAGGAATACCAGACAGCATGAATGAGAGCTCTCACTTTTCCCTGCGGGGTAATTTTTCATGGCATGGTTACTAAGGATGCAGCTGCATGTTACTATTTGTAGAAGGGTTATAAAGATTTAGCTTTTATCTATGAGTCACTTATGTTACAGTCATCTCTTATGATAATTATTCCTTTATTCCAGAGTACAAATTAGAGAGATTTCTTTTGTCAGACACTAAACCCAAACAGTAATCAAAATTCATAACTATAAATCAAACACCAGAAAACAGATGGAGAGGGCAGTTCTGTTAGGTTTGCTTTTTGTAGTATTACTAGTTTCCAACAAATAAAAGGTCTACTATAATACTATCATTCTCTTTACTGAGCTTTAAGATGATGGAATTTACAAAAAGGAAACTTTAACCCATACTGAATAAAGGTATTTTGAAAAAAACCCCAGCATTTTCAGGCAAATGGAACATAAAATATTTCTTCTTGACAAAGCAAGCCACTCCAGCCTTTGGCACTCGGCCTCCCTTTTTGACTAACTCAGTTTCAACTAACTGGGGGACAGGACGGGGGGGGTGGGACCAGGGATGGGACCATGCACTGGAATAGTCTCTGGTTTCTCTGCTGCAATAGCCAGAATTTTCTGCAGACAACACTGATTCCATTTGCTTCATTGATAGTTGTGCTATCATTTAGAATAGAATAGAATCAGGTTATTGTTAATAGGTGGTGGATTGTCTATCAAACACCAAATCTCAGGGGGTTCCTTGTCAGAGAATCTCAAAGTAAAAAAAAATCCCACCTATTAAAAAAAATTGTTGGTAGGGCTCATAATTATGATGAGAACAAACTTTACTGTAAGAATATATACCATTCAGACATCAGTGAGCACCGATTAGAGCTGCTCTGCGACTATGAATGGCTGAGGTTGTCCCCAAAGAACTCAGGAGCCGCTTGGCTGTCACAGGTACGATGAACTGCACCCTTTCTGTTCTGCAAACAGATGGCTACTCACGTGCTGCTGGCTCCTCTTCACTTCCAGGCGTTAAATTACATTAAAAGAAACTCAGGTACATTTAATGTCTTCCTGACGGGTTTGTTCATGGGAGCAAATTAACTAGTTGATGCAAGAATGGCACTTGAATGCCACAGAGCAAGAAGTAGGCCAGTTTTATAGGTTGCAATCATTTCTGGATTAAAAGATGTTCTACCAGAGAACACAAAAAAAAACCCCAACCAAACAAAAAGTGAAAATACTGGGTTGGGAGAACCAAAACGTGTCTTCCTGCTCTATCACCTAAGAGCGTGCAAGTGTTGGAAAAGAATATTAAAGATGGCTATTTAAAGAGAATATGACAAAAAGGATATTGGGGAAAAATGATAAAGCATTGAGGCTGAAGTTGGTACCTTAGTCATGTTAATAACATAAAAAAAATCAGTGGTTTTTAAGCAGGCAAGAATACATACCTGCTTTGGGGTTTCCAGGATGTTTGTCAGGATGACATTCAAGGGCTTTAATCTTAAATTCTGCAAGAATTTGTTCAACCTAAACAGAATGTCAAGACTTAAAGTGAGTATACACATACACACAGAAAAGATTTGAAAATCTGCTTTTTGAAAGGGGTTAGGAGGAACAACAAAGAATGCTGAAATATTGTTTTCCTATTCACTTTCCAAGCCTTAGAACAAGTAAAATAGGTAACAACAACCATCTGTCACTGACACCGCTTCTTTCATTTCCTTTTCCTTCTTGTATTTGAGAAGCTCAGTCATGCAGTTTGGCAAGTCAGCTTTACAAAAAAACGTGTCAAGATTGCGTGTGCCTTTCCTCACATCTGACCATGCAGGCAAAACACCTGACTTCGGCTGCTCTTCACTTGGTTCAATCTACTCTGAATTTTAACAGTCTCAAAGCAAAAGACCTTCTGTATTGCTGAAGATCAGTTTGTGGGATTGCGTGGCTTTGTGCCCCTGTTCTCTTCGTAGCCAGTACCACATGACTTTTCCACCGTGGATACCCCAAAGCTAGAAAATGAGCAGTTCACATGCTTCCTGTGAAGTGAATTTTCTGTGAAGAAAAAAAGTTGGCTTGGAATAGAATACATTTATAATCAGTATGAGGATATTGGCGTGTGTTAGTTTAATTACAAGCTCCAACACAGCTTATAGTACCCTAACGTATTACAACCACTGAAAAAACAAAGACATATTAACAGTTAAAAAAATACAGAAAGACGCTGGAGTTGGCATCAGCTTAGATTTGCAAATTCTCAGATTTTCCAAAGTATCTTACTTCTTATTATAATTCATAAACCAAAACTTTTTTTATATCATTCCAGCAGAGCTTAAGCTTTCACAACAGTTTGCCTTAAGGTATCAATTAACTGCTATTCTTTCCTATGATAGAAAGGCTGTTTATATAAAGTCCTCATGCTTCAAACCCTGATATCCATATAAAATTTAAATTATTTATATCAAAATTAAGGCTCATAACTTTTTGTCTTTGGAATAAAATTACAATTCACTCAAGTAGCTGCCCAAATTTTGTTGTCATATGGTAGGAAAAATGTGGTGTACAACGGTAATTTAAGAATTCTGCACTTTCCACTCTTCTCAGTAACGTTCTCCAGGGAGATGATATAAGGTGGCATGTTTCCAGTCAGTAAGACACTTAAAAACAGACACTGTACAAAAAACTGGTTGAAAGTCCTTACTATATAGCTGGCTACCAGCTCTTAAACTTCATCATATAAAGGGGAACTTCAAAGTTAAATTATGTACAGTAGCAGAGGGGTAGTGTGGAAGTCTTCAACTTAAAAAAAGTATCTACAAAAAAAGTCTAATGGAAGTTTATACAAAATATATGAGATTTATATAAAATATTCAATGAGATGTTTTACCAAGAAAAGTGTCCAATACCCACTACAGATCAATAACACTGTTCTTGGAAGAAGGATGTAGATTACATCTCCCCTCTTCCTCTCAAGTCTGAAGATGAACTAGGTGTCCATGAGCTCAATCCTACAAGAAACCAAGGATGAACATGGGTGTTTATCTGAATACAGGGAAACTCTGTCGACATTGAGACTCTTTGTGCTTAAACTGGACCAGGCCAAATCGAGAGCAGTGTATTTAGCAGCTTAGATGAAAGTAGCAAAGCTGGAAATGTGCTGTATATGGCTAAAGAAGCCTGTGCTGCTACAAATACTTGACTGCATAGACAAAGTCATGGGATTGCAAAAACACCTGTAATGCCTCAAAACTCTCACTGAATGTGAGAAGCAGTGTGCACCATCCCGAGGGAAGGCAGCCATCCTACCTGGTCAACTGGTGATCTCTATCCCTCTCCCACGTCAAAAATAATCTAGTGACATCTGCTGCTTCTCTCCACAAATAACACTTGACAGATTATTTTTCAGACCCACTAGCATTTATTCCATCTTTGCAATCTGAAAAATCATTGTCATATGGACTTGAACTACTGATTGGCAGTTAAGCCGTTGAAGTATTGGCCTGAGGTAAAGAATGAGGAGCTGGAGCTGTGAAACAAGCCTACACAGAAACTTTAACACAGCCCTCTGCTGGGGTGGCTTCTTGGGAGTTATCTCAGGAAAAGCGTTGAATTGCCTTCTGCAACAGACTGAAGAGGCTTTCAGTGGCAGAAAAGACACGGGTATTCCCCCAGCATTTTGGCCACTAGGACAGAGGAGAGCATCTGGTTAAATTTACTGAGCAAAATACAGCTTTTCTCCACACTGAACACATCTTTCATCAACAGCAGAGTAATCAAAATTCATCTTCCAAAGTTGAAACACAATGCCAGGTAATATAACTAATAGAAAGAAAAGAAAGGAAAAGAAAGGAAAAGAGAAGAGAAGAGAAGAGAAGAGAAGAGAAGAGAAGAGAAGAGAAGAGAAGAGAAGAGAAGAGAAAAATCATATCACAAACTCAGACTACCCCAAAAAATCTTATATGTGTTATATGGACAGCTTTAGGACTAACACTTGTTTTACATACAAATAATTCTCATTCTAATCTCATTCTAAAGTACATATCTGCTACCAAAACACGTTGGTAAAACTAGTACTTGAATATCATTAAAATTAGCATTGAAAAAACATTAGTGTGATGAATTAAAAAGATTATTTTTTGTTTTCCTCCCAACCTGAAACTTTAAAAAACACATATAAAACCTGAGAAACTCAATAGCATCATCAGTGACCTACAGCTATGAACATTCATTGTATTAGCTGCACATAAATAGACTTTACTACCCCTTAAAGTCAAAAATATATTCCAAAATATTATTTGGAGGTTGTCAGCTTTATGCAGTTGGCTCATATTCATAACCACATCGCATGCTGAACTACACTAATGAATAAACCATTATTTCAGCTGTATCATAAAGCAATCCTGGTTCCTAAGACATTTTTAATAGAAGCTTCATTCTAGGCTCTTAACATCAGCATACAGATCAGAAAACTGAGCTTTACAAAGGGAGATACTACAACATGAAAGTGGCGAGAAAGAAGGCTCACGATGCATTTCAAATAGCCCTGCTGTAAGAGATAAACAACTTCAAATCCCACAGCAGCGAGACAAGCACATCCAGTACGTTATTAACCTCGAGGGCAGGTGGGCAAGGCTCTTACCGTAGACAGTTCATCGCATCCTAGCAAGTTGTAGTAATCCTCCAACTCCTCCGCTCTGCAGCTGAGAATCGCATCCATCCGGACCAGTCCCGCGGGCTCTTTCAAGCCGGGGCACAGGGGGTGTGAGTGAGATACAGTCTCCGTACAAAGCTCACACAAGGGTGTAAAAGTAGACTGGGAAAGAGGCAATTTCCACGCAGGTCTACAGCTCTCTCCAGTGCTTTTTAATGCTGGCAGCTGACACACACATGGATTTTCTGGAGCTCTCTGCCTGCCATTGGTTCCTGCAGGATGCCAATCCGGTTGCAGGTGGCAATGCTCCCTGGGATTTGTAGTTGCCAAAGTCACGTCAACATTAAACCGTGGGACTGAAGCGGTCTGGAGAGCAACTAAAATCGAGCTGTATTTGAGATTCAGATCATGCCTAGCCACTTAATAGCAGGCACCTACTTAAAGGCTTTCCTACACCTATGTACTTTCCTAAATATACCAAAATATATTTTCTGCCTAATTTTTAATTGCAACTTTTGCCAATCTTCGAGGAGGTTCTGTGGGTAATTACGGAGAAGAGAAAGGATGCCTTCCAAAACAACAGCTTCGCAGCCCTGGAGGCTGGGAGCTTTTTGGAACAAAGTACCCAGCTTGCCAAAGCCTCTGAGAGTTCTGTACGGCACGGTTCTGTCTGTTCCACAGAAAGGGGTGGGTCTTTCTTCTCGGAAGGCTGGCGTAGACACATCCTGCTCTTCAAAACCAAACCGCTCTTGTACATCAGTTGCACGTCTGACAAAATTAAGACTGTGAAAAGACAATGTGAAAAACTTACTGTCTACTGTCAAATTAAAGAGAGACTTTCTCAAGCTGAATTATTTCCATATTATGTCTTTAAGGTCTCTGTTGTGTGCAAAACAGATTCCTTGCAAAACTGATCTTGCACTGAAGTCAAATACCTTTAATTTTGATTCCTGATCGAGGCCTTGGTCTAACACAGACTGCAGGCATGTTGAAGTGTAGTGTCTCCTACAATCTGCTGCTGCAGAAGGATTGCTTCCTAGGTGTAATGCTGACAACCTGCTGAAGTCTTTCCTCTGGAACCTAAGGAGCTCTGGTTGTACTTTTCCTATCCCTGCAAGAGCTTTGTTATGCAAAAGGTGCCATGTCATTAAATGTTACAGATTCTTTAACGCTTAAAAATAGATGCTTTGAACAGTTCCACCAGTTTAGATGCAGTGTCCCAGTAGGAGAGTCTATGCAGAAGAGGTACACAGGGTGTGACCAAGGCTGGAACAGGGATGTGTTAATGAATGAAGGACATACATATAATTCCTGCCTTTAGAAGTGCTTTATTATCTCTATTATTAATCTGCTGAAGTTATCTACATATTAGCATTACACTGCTTTCTCCTCGGGGTTGGACTGACTGAAATTTCCTATTTTTGCTGTATGTTCAGACAGCCTATTAAGATCATAAAATACATAAAGCACACGAGAAGAAGCAATAATATTAAACAGCAAAGCACCACTCTCAGTGAACCCATTTAAATCTTTTCAAAAACACTAGTACCCTATTTCTCTGACTAAATAAAACAGTAGATGTATTTTTTCAAAATGGAAGAGTTAGCCATTCCCTCTCCCCCATTCATAACTTAATAATAAACCAGAAAAGCAGAGGAAAGAAAATAAAGCCTTGAAAATAAAGCCTTTTAGCAAGAGATCATGTAAATATTTAAATAAGTTGTACTTTGGGGGAGGATAAAAAACAAACAGCTGTCCCTCTTCCCAAGAGCACTCACCGCATACTCTCCCTGTCCAAGTACTCCTTGCATATTTGCATAAGGTGAAAGGGAAGGCTCTTTAACCCTTTTTCCCCTCCAGCTTTCAGAGGCTATTTCTGTGCTGCAAAGTGAACTTTGTATAAAGTGCAAAAAAAAATTGGATTTGGACAACAAACCCCTGTGACTCGCAAGCTGCTTGTTCACAGGGAATTTGCTTTCTGAAGCTTTGGTCCTGCTATACTCCTGCCTGTTCAGATCAAATAAACAAGGGCTTTGAGCCAAAGTGCAGCAGTGACCCCACTTGTGTGCGTGTGTCGTCCCCATCCTCCCTGCCCTGTCCCCCCACCTCGAGATTTCCAGCACAAAGGGTCCCATACCGCATGGGACTGTTTCTATTGACTTCAGTGGGAAAAGCCACAGAGCAAAGCATCATCAAAAAAAAGAAGAGCAAGAGAACCTGGATGTAATGCACAGAAAAAAAATATACAGACTGCTTTCAGGACATAAACTTTATTTGAAAGAGAATGAGAGCAGAGGAGAGGGCACAGCTTACATGGCTACACATTTTGGTTAGGGTTGCCCAGAACGTACAAACAGCACTGCAGGTGAAGAAATCTCGTATTTGTTCTCTGTACCCAATCACAAACAAAACGTTTCCATTCATTCCTATCCGAACACATTAGCAACAATTTTGCTTGTTGAGAGTCATGACTGAAATGAAATTCTGGTTCAGGATAAGGGGATGTTTACCTTTGACTCGTAAAAGTCATAAATGGCTCTTTAAATAAAACAGCGAGATCTGGAAAGCTTGATATCCCCCCCCATCTGCTTCCTGAGGGCAGATTATACATTGTCAAGGAGTTCAAGGCACAACACGAAAGCCACAAATCTCCTTTGCATGCTGATAAAAGCATCTTGCACATGCTTTTTAAGAAATCTGAATCTTGCCTCTGTTTCAGTAAGGAGAAAGGATGCTTGTGTACAGGTCTGCACAGAATAAAAAATTGTTTTGACGAGTGTCTGTTTGCTTCAGAAATTGTTTTGCAGATCTAGGGAGTGTAAGAATTGGTATGGACACCTCTTTGGGGGGTGGTTAACACCCAAAAAAGGTAGGGAAAAAAGAAAAATCCCCCATATAAAGTCAGTTACCTGTTAAATAATCCCTTTGAGGAAAAAAATAACACACCCAAACCACCCCTATATCAACAAATTCAATGCAAAGTTTATAAGAAGTCGTCATCATAAAGCCCTGCAAGGGAGAAAATCTACCTGTCTAATCCTGGTCTTGCCACTAAACTTGCAGATTCAGCTGCATTGAATTCACTAAAACTATTCTGCAAGTAGTTTGTTATGCTAGGCAGTGCTAACACGAAAGAAAAGAATATTTACATTCATATCCAATCATTTCAGATCAAAATACGATGTCGGCAGAAGCCCCAGGAAAGTGGCCAAGTTCTGTCCAGACAGAACTTCCCAGCAGAAAGAGAGACTACCTCTGGGAAAGCCCACACGTTGTACCTCCTTATTTACTCTACGGTGATGGTCTGGAGTTCAGCGTGGAGCGCAGCCACTGAAGATCGTCTCCACAACTCACACAGCAGGGGAGGTAACCGAAAAAGCACCGGTCACCACGGCTGGCGGCTGTCACACCCCCGGGAGCGCTAACGCGAAGGGGAATGAAGCTGCGAGTCCCCTCGGAGCGAACCAAGCGCAGTTTTACCACCGACCGCTCCTACGCTACACAGGCTGCATCTGAAGCGAGAGCTTCTCCCGACGGGGGCTGAACCAGCCACCCCCACCCCAGCGGCCTGCGGCTCAGGAGTCCCCGGGCGATCGATCCGTTCTCGGCATCCCTCCCCAAAGCTCCGGCCCCAGCAGGAGCTGCCGTCCTCGCAGCATTTCGCTTCTCGCCCTCAGCTCGGCTTACAGAACGCCGAGGGCCGCCTGGAAGCTCTCGGTAACGCCTCCTGACCGGCCGGGGAGCTCAGCGGGGTGCTCGGCCGAGCCACCCCCCGAGCTCGCCTCGGCAGGTGCCGTACAGAGGCGGATACCTGGCCACGCCACAGCGGGCATCTGCAACGCGAAGCCTGGGCCGGGCAGCACTGTTCGTTCCTCGGGAAGATGCCCTCGCTCTCCGATACCGTGAACGCGCCGGCGGGGAGGCCCCCGCATCCCTCACGCGGCTCATCGCCAGAACACAGACACCCGGAGCCGCCACTCGCCAGGAGCGTCCCGGCGGAGGAGCGCGCTGCGGGGTGAGCGA
>JANHFX010011750.1:70587-102527 GCA_027560015.1 Chloroceryle amazona | reverse complement strand
AGCCTTTCGGCGGCGGGCTGGGCGCTCAGGGGGCGGAGGATCGATGGCAGAGCTGCGCTCAAGGACGGGGTTTGACGTCGGGACACAGGCACCTGACTCGGCTTGGATCGGCCCAAGCGGAGCAGGTTCTGACCCACGGCGGGGGCCTGAGAGAGGCGGTGCCCGCGCGGCTCAGGCGGTCACCTCCACCGCAGTCCCGCTCCCCGGGCATCAGCTGCTGCCGGGGTACTCGGCTCGGACCCTCCTGAGCAGCGTCGCTGACCCACCGCTTTCCTGTGCCGCCCGCTGGGGCGCTTTTCCTCACAGGCAGCAGCGGGGCTGTCCCGGGACCCCTCCCGAGGCTGCCCTCCCTCAGCACCACCCCGCCGCCGCAGTCCCGGCTTCAGAGCCGCTCCGCTTGGGAAGCGGAGACCGTGGCCAGCGGCAGGTGGCGCTGCCGTGGCTCGCGCCGCGGGGCCCCGGCGGCGGCTGAGGAGACGGTCGCGGCCGGGGCCGCCATTTCCTGGGGGCTGGCAACGCGTCCAGGTGCTGAGGGGGGGCCCTGGCTGTGTTTTCGTTGGGAAAAGCTGCTGATAGCAAACCATACTAAACCTGAAAAATTCCTCTTCTGGCTTTGGAGTGGGGAACTTTGTAAGAAATCCACACCTGAGCTGCTCGCGCTGGAGGGGAGGGATGATCACTGCCGAGTTAAAAGTTTGGTGTTTTTTATACACAGACACTGAGCACTGAATTGTATTCTTTTCTATAAAGCAAATGAGAACCACCCGTTTTCTTTCTCACAACATGCATAGGTGAGTCAAAACATGGGGAAAACAAAAGCCACTTCACAAGTTTGAGGAAATTAAAGTTGAAAGCATGCAGGGTGGAAATGACACCACTGAGAAGCCCCACCAGCTCCCATCTTTCTGCTTGTTGAAACTGCTTTCAGCTGGGGATACTCACTGATTATGCCAAGGAGGCAGAAACCAGTTTGTAAACACTGGCCTGGCTGCTCACACAAAACCCCAGTGGATTCAATGTGGAGATGAACCTGTGTAAGCTCCACCACCTCGACAGGGATTTGATTCAGCTGGAGATGCTTAATGTATGTTTTACTGCAACTGGGCTTGCAAGTGCCTGGTGTTTTTTCCAGCTGGCACTAGCTGTGTCCCAAACGGGACTCAGTATGTGTTTGCACTGTCATTGTGAGACCTCTGGTAGAAGCTGGTCCAGGTGAGTTCTGCCATTGATGGCACTGCAGCTGAGCTGCAACTGTCCCTGGCTGGAGAAACTGGCAAGGAGTTGCTGTCATCACCCTGGGGCTTTGTAATGGGCACCTTGCTGATATCTGTCTCTGCTGAGTGATGGAGTACGGCCAGGTTGTCCTTGTCAAAGAACCCTGAGTTCTTGTAAAGTATTACAAGTGACATTTCTACTATTAGTGACATTTCTACTGGTTTCCTATAGTTTTTCAGCAGACCTGAAATTGGGTTAGTTAAAAGAGGGAGAAACAGGAATTATCTTCCACTGTTTTCGTATTGAAAATCCTTAAGTTGTCAGCCAGCTTGGTAGGGAAACTGAGGTTTTTCATTTTAAGGAATAAACTTCAGAAAAATTTTAATTTTTCTATACCATAACTGAAAGTGAGTTAGATGTGTCTTTCTGAGCGGCCCACAGTATCAGGAAGGAGGGAATTTAAATAAGGGTCATGTTGTAATTAACTCTGATTTCTACCATGTCCTCTGTTTTCTATAAAAGTGACTAGAAAACAGCTGCTTTAAAATCAGGCTTGTGCTTCACTTCTGTGCACTATTTCACATGCTGGAACTACACGTGTAAAAGAACACAACATGAGCTGGAAAGTGATGTCCAGACTTACCAACATAGACTTCAGCAAAGCCAGATTAATGAAGTATGTATATAAAAAATTCAACGGGATAATCTGCATTACTTTTTGGTGTTCTACCTTATTCCTCTTACAACAGTTCAGAAAATACCAAGGTAACCATAAAAAAAAAAAAAGAAAGAAAAAAGTGCTGATTTAGCTATGTTATAAAATTATTAATATGATTGCTTAAAAATAGATTTTATAAGATTACTTTAGACTTCTCAGCTGGCAATCTTAGTAAGTTATAATGTTGACCGTGGAGTGTAGAGCATGCCCACCTTTCTGCAGGACTAAAGGCTGCCTAAGGAAAGATGCAAGAATTTAGGGTACAAGGCAGCATCAGTCCTTATCTTCTCTGAAAGAATCAGAAACACTTCATTACCGTGGTAGAGAGAGCAGTCTTCGATTTCGACGAGTGTATGCGGTTGCTGGATTCTCCTTCCACCCCATTCAGGTGAACCTGCCTTACAATGCTATGCCTTAGACTGAAATTGTGATTTTAAATTGGGATTTCAGGAGCAGCTGCCACAATAAGGCTGCTTTTTACCTCCAAGGTGACAGAGGCGTACATTAGCACTAAAATCCCTTGGTGGCAAGAAGATTATTAACTAATCGACTCAATCATTTCAAGGCTTTCTTCCACCTTAACCTGTTGAAAAACGTTCACCTCTTCTGTTTGAAAATTCTTTTTCTTTCGCTAGAGGGCACTATTAAACAGAAAATAAAGTCTTTTAAGTGTTCTCAGCTGCAGGAAATCCTGGCAGAAATTCAGCTTTCAGCCACTGATCTTAACTCGGGTTTTTTATTGAACCTGTACTGTCGCTTTGCTACCCTTACTCTTCTCTGCTGGGAAAACCCACCGGAATCACGTCAGTTAAATATCATACCTATTTCACTGTTCCATGCATTTAAACTATGGCACATCAACCTGAAAAAAAGATGATGGTGCCAAAAGATGCAGCGAGGACAGAATACTGGGCAAAGGGAATTTCCTCCACGAATATGGAGATGACTCTCTGATTTTATCTGTGAGTGTTACTAGTCTCTTGCATCAGTCCTTAGCCTTAATTTCAAGACCCAGAGAAAATTAGCAACAGGAATTAGCATCAGGCTTCCATAGTTTCATCTTGAAACTTAGACCTTTCCCATGGAAAAAACCCAACATTCATTTACTGACATAGAATAAACGCAAGAGATGTCTGTCAAAACAGTTGTGGAATGAGAGCTACTGAGTACAAGTCTGAGGAAACCTAGAGCTCTGATGTAATTAGAGCAGCAGACTACTTCTTCCCACTGGTATTAACTTGTGGCATGAAACACCTTTATTTTGGAAACCATTTTGTGGTGCAATGTAATCGCTTATAGAATATGGGGAAAATTCCACATGCTACACTCTTTGGACTTTTTCTAAGAAATGTAATAATGTTTCCTGATACAGGGAGGAAGTGATGACCTAAGGCCTGTATTGTTGAAAACAAGGATTTTTTTTTTCCCATCGCTCTCCATCTGCTGTCTTTCATAACACAGTGTTAATATAACTGTGTGGAAGACCAGAAGCAAAAGCAACTGCTTCAGTGAATGCTATAATGAAACCATTTCACCAGTTTTGTTCTGAACGCAGCAAGATTATAATAGAAGGTTGATAGCCAACACTCAGCAGTGTTAAAAAAGTGTGAACAGATGAGGAAAATATATAGATTGATGCTGTGGTTTAACCCAGCAGACAGCTAAGCACCACACAGCCATCCACTCACTCCCCTCCGGTAGGATGGGGGAGAGAATCGGGAAAAACATAAACCTCATGGCCTGAGATAAAGACAGTTTCATGGGAGATAGGAAAGGAAGGGAAAAAGTGCTAATAATGAAATATACAAACCAAGCGTTGCACAGTGCAGTTGCTTACCACTCACTGCCTGTTGCCCTGCCGGTCCCTGAGCAGTGGGCTACCACCCCATGGCCAGCACTCCCCAGTTTTATTGCTCAGCATGACATTGTATGGTATGGAATATCCCTCTGGCTAGTTTGGGGCAGCTGTCGTGGCCGCATCCCCTCCCAGCTCCTTGTGCACCCCCAGCCTCCTCACTTTCAGGGCAGTATGAGAAGCTGAAAAGTCCTCGACTTAGTGTAAGCATTGCTCAGCAACAACTAAAGCATCAGTGTGTTGTCAACACTATTCTCAATCTGAATACAAAACACAGCACTGTACCAGATACTGGGAAGAAAATTAACTTTGCCCCAACCAAAACCTGGGCCATTGAGATGAGTTTATGAATGCTGATGTCGAGTTCAACAGGTTTAAGACTGAAGAAGGCATGGATCAAAGGACTGTGGAGAACTGCACAGCCCTATGCTTTGAAAGTCATCTTGCTAAGCACTTTTACCAAGTGCATTTTTGAATATTCTGGCTTTCAGTAAAAAAATTAATCACTTTGCATGTATTTTGGCAGATTAAAAATATATGCTGCATTTGCAGCACATTTTGGGAAGTGACTGCACAAGCACTGATTTTCTTGGAAAGCGGTATGGGTTAATTGCTGAGTGAGGTGGAGTGCCAAGATGAGGTTAGTGATTCTTATTTCAGACACAGGACTAGCTACTTTCTATGCCCTTTTCCTTTCCAGTTCCCTGGTTGGGCCTTGCAGAGTAGCAGTCCCCAACATCTGACAAGTGAAGGATGTGTTAGCTTCAAAACTTTTGAAACAGCTCAAACCCACATCAAATTGAAATCCTGTGTGAGCTGGCAAAGACAGGACACAGGAACAACCACAGAATCATGGATGAAATGCAAAGAGTAAGTTTCTTTTCATTACCTCACCAACCAGGGGATCCCTGAAGCATGCCACTTGAGCAGAGGCACACCAGTGGGGATGCAGGCACCGTGGGGCTCAGCCCATGTTAGAGGATCACTGAGCCTGCTGTTTGTGCCTGTACTTCAGGGATTTTTACAGGCATAATTTACTACTGTACTTTGATCTTTCCCCCAGCAGGGCAGGAATCTCAAGCATGTTTAATAGATTGCTTCTAAGTCTATCACAGGCCTGTTATCTAAACACAGATGTTCCACTTGTCCACTGCACAAAGCCAGACAATAATTAGTATGATATATGTGTTTTTCAACACCTCAGCTGCAAGTCACTTGAGTGTATTTATAATCCTTCTCGTCAATCTTCTGTTGTTTTCCCATAAATACTAAAACTGAGGCTGAGGGAGAGAGTGCAGCCGAATGTTCCTGCACTATTTTACTTATTCCATGTTGTGGCCTGCCCAGCCACCAGTGTAGAGGACAGTCTGTGAAAAGATGCTCACTCCTACTCAGTACTACACTGCAAAGACTAGCAAGACCCTGCTCAGAGGACCCCTCGGAGTACTACATGGTGGAAGCCTATGGGTGGAGAAGCATATTCTTTTTCTCTTGACAAGGTTATGTACTGTGCTATAAGAGGACACTGAAAGCCCCAACTGGTGTTTGCTGGGCTATTTACTGAAAATGGATATCCAGACCTTTTAGCTTCCCATCAGATCTCAGCTTGGCTGATTTGTTTGAGCTTCCCCTTCTGTTTCTCTTAATGTTGTCTGACTCTAAGGCTGAAAGTAAAAGATAACTGTTTGAGAGGAAAAAAATTAAGAGTGAAAGATCAGGCAGTTCATAGGGCCCTTTTTGAGTGGGCCATGGGGTTACAGAAGTATCATAAATGCATGGTATATTTTATGTTCTCTTTCTCACTTTATGTACAAGATTATTTAAAGGAAAAACTAGTGCTTGGTTCTCTCTGTATGTGAACACCCATTACAATGCTTTTGTCTGACCTGTGCATTTTGTGCACTTCTTTGGCTTAATTTAGTGGGTAAAGTTTGGGCAGTGTCCCACTAAATAATACATGTGTCTTTTAATAGCATTCATGTGCTGCTTTGTGTAGGCACTGCCAGAAGCCAGCTAGAGCTGATGCTAGGTCTGCACTGAGTAGAGACGTGGGACTTGATTGCATGCAGGGCTTTGTCAAACTGTTTCTCTTGTGAAGAGCAAATGACACAGTCATCTAAGGAGTCAGCAATTAGAGAATAACGCCCTTCTGTGCCTTCTTTTAGCTAAGCAGCTAACGTGCGTATATCAAAAGCTGCTGAAATAGTAGCAGAAGAAGGCATTGAGAAAAAATGAGGGTAATGTGAGACCATCAGCCTGTTTGATTTCTACCTCTTTTACAGGCACAGGAGTTAGTGTTTGTCATTGACATCAGTTACATCTGTTTTCTTTCCAGATTCCTCACTTAAATATTTTTTTACTTTCTCTCGGGTCATAATTTATTTACTAAAAGAGATGGGTATTTGGAGATGTTTATTTATGTTTTCTTTTCTGAAATACCACTGGCTTGTAATGACACTAGCTGCAGAGATGTTAACCTTTGGCTAACAGCCAGATATTTTCAAAAGACATGCCCTCCTGTACTCTCACAACAGTACCAGCTCATTCAACCGTGCGGTAGACCCCATCCCTCACATGTGCTTGTATACGAGATGAGAAAGAGAGGGGTCATTCTCTATTACAAATTTAGCTTCCTGATGAGGAGCAGAGAAAAGAAAAACTTAGATGCTGGATATTTATAATTGGATGCATGCCACTGCAGTCTCTAGGGCACAGGCCACATGCCAGATCTCTTTCTTAGCCTGGTAAGGCAATCGATTAAATCAAGTTAACCAATGTACGGATCTAAACTTTTCTTCTTGCTGGCTCCCTTTGATCTAATTCCATTCCTTCCAGAAGATGCTGCTACAGCTACTTATAACATTGCTGACTGTGAAAGTGACAGAAATAGCAGGATTTTTTCTTAGTTGGAGTGATATGACAGGAAAGAATATCTGCTTAGGACATTCTGCACTGGTAGAAATCCTATACAGTTGCTATAATTTGTGTTCTCCTACTTGTATTTCCTGACTGGTGTTTAATCAGGCTCCCTTCTGCTCTAAATGGCTGTTAGAGCAGGTGATACACCTGTGTGGTTATGCAACACAAGAGCCAGTGCTAGAGAAGGGACTAGAATTCTCCTAGCTGTTGGTAATATCATGTCTCGTGTAACTGGAGAAGTTGACCAGTTCTCCAAAACTTTGAGGTGGATTTGCTTAAACCTTTCATTACAGACAACTCTCGAAGAAGACCACAAGATTTTCAGTTGAAGAGATGTGAGGTTTTATGAGAATATGAATTAGAATAGTTAGCAGGTTTGGTTTTTTTTAAATAATGAAAACTGAAGGTGATACTGTCTAGAGATGGAATAAAGGCCCATAATTAAATCTCCTTCTGCCACTGTGTCATTGCAGTTGGTTTCTTGTTTCCTTCTACAAGAATACTCACTCTGAAAAGAAATTTGGTCATTCTCGACTGGTGATAGCTCCCACGGCTACATTAAATATTTGTTCTACACAGAAACTCTTAGCATTCTTCCAGGCCATGATCCCAAAATCTGTGATAGATGGCTCCTCTTGTGGCAAGACTTTTTTAACCTTTATCTTCCTGAGCAGGACTATTTTATGAGTCATTCTAATGATACTTCTGATTTCCTCTCCATTTGAAACTTCTCCTGATGCCTGCCTTAAGCTAGAAGAAGTTGTTCATTTTTCCATTGTCCTCTCTGACTGTAGTTATTCTTGCGGTGTAGTTCAAAGCTTGCTATCAAACATTAACTGTCAGAGTGGTATTTTTAGTATTTGCATGTGGCCCACCTGCTGCTGTTTTGAGTCCCTAAGTCTGTTGCCGAGTATGCAGAAAAGCCTTGGTATCGACTGGAACTATACTGAGAAAGAACTTTTTGCTGATAGAAACATTTTCAGTGGAGCTTTTTTTAAATGCCTTTTTTTTTTCCAGAGAAGAAAATGGTAAAACCAAAGTTTTTTCTAGAAAGGGTATGCATCTCAAATATGTAGTTGTAAACACAATTAAATATAATTTATTCTTTATCTTTATATTCTGAATACAGAAATTTTCAAATGCATTTTGGGGCAGTGAATTCAAGCTTGTATCTTGTCCTTTGGAGGAATAATTTGCATTGTGAAATATGGTTTCTGAATTCTCCCAAATGAAAATTTTTATTCTAGAAAGGGAGTACTGAGGTCGAATTTGAGCAATAGGAAGCCAGAATGGAAACTTACCAGCAGATCAGTAATTGCCTGCCTGACTTGCACCTGAATTCTTTATTAAGCACCTCAGCATTTTTGTGGCAGTATAGGCAAAACTGCTTCTTATTTTCCCATTCCTTATAGAGAAAAGATGGCTGATCTGTCTAAAAGGCATCCTGGAGTTGATGTACACCTGGGGATCTTTTTGGCTTTGTAAAGGGTGATGGCTCACTCACAGAGTGAATCATCATGCCAACCTGGAGATTTAAGACCAAGTTTTAATTTGAATAACAGTAATGTTTTTTAAGGATGCCCAAATGAAAAGTTATGATAAAAGCAGACCGTGATATGGGCTTCTGTATTTAATTCAGCAAAAGAAAAGCGACCCACATTTTCTTTCACATTTCTTAAGGGAACTTTCATTCTAAAAATAATCTAAGTTGCTTTTGCTTAAGGACAAATGTGTTGATAAATATTTCAACATTACCTGAATGTTGATCTTTATAACTGAACAATAGAGAGAATAATGGTTTAGAAATTGTTTCAAAACGTAATGTTTGGAAACCTGTATCCTCTCATTGTTTAATTTTAAATGAACAATGATCACTCTGAAATAGATAAACCTTTTGAGGGAATTTATGGCTTTTGTTTTGTTTACAGAGAACATTTGCCAGCCTTCCTTTTGCTACATTTTTTTTCTTTTTCAAAACAGCTTATGGTAGTAAATTAGAAAACAAATGGAATAGTTTTTATATGTAGGAAGGCTATTTAGTTTATTTTGTATTTTATTTTTCACTTGCTAGTGTGTTGAAAACGCAAAAGTGTTCAGTTTCACAAAGTAGTTCAAAGTTCAAGCCAAATAGAAGAATCTCAAATTAATGTTCTTAAATGTGGATTCAGAAAAAAAAAGTAGGCTCTCAGAGGTGATGAGCACCTGCTATCACCACAGATTTTGTCATCCACATGATTTAGGGTCCATGAATGGGTAGCTACAGTAGCAGGTATAGATCGGCCTTGTGGAGAGCCCAGGGTCTTTGTCCTCACTTCTCAGGCAGAACCTATCAGCATTCTTCAGCTACAACTGTTGGTTCCGGGGCTGTGGCTCCCTTTTACAAGTATGTAAAGCTCATAAATTGGGTGAAGCTTGGGTTCCAATGAACTTCTTCAACCTTTACATTCAGAAGTGTTGAGAGTTTTTATAAACTCTTTTAAGAGCTGTGGGCTTTGATCTTACCACTGTGCCATAACACACTCAATTCATGTTAAGCCAGACACTGCTGTCAGAAATCTTGTGACTCAAATTTAGTTTGATCTCACCTAGAGCTTATGTTTGGCTACTAAGTAATAGATTGAGCCCACCTCTCTTTTGAGATGGAGGTTTTGATCAGCTCCTTTCATTCTGTTTCTTTCTGCATGTACACGTATATATACTTAAGCTAAACCTGGTAATTATCTCTCTTGGCTGATTATTTTGAGGGCAATGATGTGAGAGTCATAAGCATTCATTTCTGTAGTGTTATCCCACTCCACCTCCTCACCATGTGTTTGTTGAAGTGCTATGGTATTTTTACTCCTCTCTTGTCTAGTCCTCTCCAGCTTTCTCTTTTCTCACCATAGACTTACAAGCCTATAAGAACTGAATCTTTGTTATTTTCTCCTTTCTCTCCCCTTTTTTTTTTTCTTCCTTCTAACTGAATGTGTGTGAGTGAAATGAGGGAAGAAGAACATTGGGCTGCTTGCTTTGCGTTGGTGTTCACTATGAGTCATAACAACAGCTTGGTGCTCTTGAAAACTTTTTTGGTAGGAGAATCAACAGCATGGATGCAGCAAAAGAAACAGCAGAATGTACTGTACTTGCAATTCTCTGACTCAAGGGTGTAATTGTGGGTGATGGGAATGCATTTTGATAGAGGTTTGCACTTACTCGTGCTATGGATATATAAAATTTCTGCTAAGGAAGCAAATCTAATTGCTCAAACTCTGCCTTGGTGGCATTCAGACTGGACTTACTGGGAGGAATTTTGGTGGCAGCTGACTTTTCGTAGAGCTGCCTAAAATAGACTTGGTGTGAGAAGTAAGCCTAGAATCATTATTTTTACATTGGCAGTACATAGAGGCTTAACATGAGGTGATGTATTCCTCATGCTGTTCTCCAGTTATTCGCCTGGAATTACCCAGACTCAGTTTAAGAACTATTTAATTCTTATGCCTGGAATTATCTTTTTCCAAAACTGCTCACAGTTTCCTTCATTTCTATCAGAGACAAGGATTTGTCCTCCATTGGTACTGAACTGAGCATGTATTAAGATTTTAAATGACTGGTCGTAGACTATATGAAGACTATGCTGTCTTGATTTCTAATTGAATGATCAACAGTAAAACACTCTATCCCTGCTAACCGACTGAAACGAATAGTAAGAGGCAGTACTCAGACCTGAGGCTGAAAATATTATTATGGAAATCAACAAGACTCCAGATCACTTTCTTGATGCAAAGTGCTAATAGGACAATAATTTCCTGACTTGTCTGGAAACATTTAATAGTGTTACATGCAGCTTCCAAACTTGGTTCCAGTTCCCACACAGGGGGAACAGCAAATATTAAGATACGATGTTAGGGTATGAGGATAAGGTAGGTAATACAGTACATGTGAATTGAGACAGGAATAAAACATCAGAATAAAGTAGAAGGATACAGCCCAGTTGTTCCAAATGAACATCAAAACCTGAATTTTCCTATGTAACATTTTAAAAATTCTTTGGACAAAAATTGCCCACACATAGGGGAGAAAAAATACTCACTAGACAAACAATTTCAGTGTTCCTCTCTGCTGGATGATCAGTATTTGCCAGTTCCACAAGCCATGCCATTTTACTGGCAGTGATTTTACAAGTGAACAGACTAGACAATAATTGAGGAGAGGGGGGCTACACTTGTCATTATAAAGATACTTTCAAATTGATTGCTGGGCAAGTATTCTGACTTTGTCTAGGAAATATTAATCAGGAATCCCAAGGAGCTGTTACTTTTATATCAGAATAACAGTTGTGCATTCTGGAACTGCAAAATCCCACAACTGCCACACAGCACATGAGAAATAACTGTCTGGTATATCATGATACTCACGATACTTACGGGTGCAAGATATTCATGATACTTATGGAAGCAGAAGGAAAATAATTGCACAAACTTGGCTGCTAAATTACTTGAAAGATAATGATTTGTATCAGTACCAGCAGAATTGTTGCAGGCATCTGGCATTGCCAATTACAAGCAAGAAGCTGGCTGGAGTATTGGCCCAGAACATACTGTATTAGAATCTGTTTTTTTTTTTATGGCTAAAGAGAGGTAGAACTAGAAATGTCATTGACTGATTAAGACTCTATGGGCTGTTTATGTTTCACAGTTAGGTGTCACTTTAGAAAAAAATCAAATAGACCAAGAGCTGGGATAAGTATAGTATCAAATTCTGAGTGTAAAGGCAATTATACTAATGCCAAAGTCACACCTGAGTGTAACTGATTTGAAGTGCTTACAGCAGCCAGGCAGAATGGGTGCATGCAAGGTTAATGACTGTGCTGGACCTGCTTTTAGATGTTTCAGTGTTGGCTAAATATTAAACAGAAGAAAACAAATATGAAAACATGACCTCTGTCAAAACAGTTCACCTCTGAACAGAAGACATCCCGTAGCTTCTTGACTTGGAAGAAAGATTGGTCTGGGGATAACTTGTTGGACTGTGGTAAAACGCTCTTTCTGCCAAAGACCTGAAGTGGAACTTTAGATTCACAGACTTTTAAGGGCAGGAGGGATCATATACCTTGGCCTCCTCCATGGTCCAGGATGCAAAACCTCACTCAAATCCTGCATCAAGCCTGTAATTTTTGATTATTTTTTTTTTCCCTAAACACATTGTATAGAAAAAAATCTTGTCTTGATTTAGTGAATAGTAGCATTCATTTCTAGTAAGCTTTCCTTGGAAGTTATTTGCCCTTAAAATTGCAATGGTCTGCCTTGTTTCGAGTCCAGATTTCTCTCTGATGTTCCTTATGCTGAGATTTCTAGCAGAAATATCTTCTTGAGGGTGGTGCTTCTCTGTTCTGATCAAGGGGACTAATTAAATATTCTCTTGGATAGATGAAGTTGCTTACTCAAAGTTGCATATTTTCTGAACTCGTGTCTTTCTTGCAGTTCTTCCTAAGTCACTTCCAATACTTCACTTACACTGTGGACACCTACATTTGTCACGGCATTGCATTTGGAGCTGCAGTTCCACCGGTAATCCACCATGATCCTCAGCATCCTTCTAAAATTGTGATTAGAGTCCTCCATCTATTTATGTGCTTTGGCATATGTTCTTTTTAACTAGATTTTTTATTTGGCTGTGTTAAAATTGATGTTACTTAAGTGAACCTATTTCACCGAAGCCAGTTAGATCAATCTGATGTGATGCCACAATTAATTTGCACTAAGTTGCCCTTGTGTCATCTGCAAGTGTTGGATTTTTTCTTCAGGGTTATTCATAAAGACATGGGTTTTCAAGAGGACTCATGATCAGTTTTGAAGTAATCCTTGCCAGTTTGGGCAAAAAGACACTGGCACAGTACTCTGACATTTGTAGTTATTGTTGAGACCCGTCCATTGAGCAATCCTCACTCTGTTTAGGACACAGTCCCATCAAAATATAAGTCTAATTTTCCACGAAGCAGTGATTATCTTTATATTGTGGCTGTATTCTGAATCAGTCTCTTTCCTGCTTTGCCTGTGATGATAATGCATTAATTGACACAGAGGTACCCACGTCATTGTCTGTACCATTTTTCTATTGCTAGCCCACCTCTAGCTTTTTTCCCAGTAATTTGGATCATCTCTAATATTTACTATTTTTAGCATGATACATAAACATAAATAAAAGATGCCTGTTGTGCCAGGCAATGAAGAAACGAGAAGTAACACAGTGACACTTACAAGGTTTACCTTGTAAGTGGAAGAAAAGGCTAGTGAACAAAGTGGACGATGGAATGGAAATTACTGTGTGAATTTCATGGGTAAGGTATTACCTTTTATCAGGTCAACTAACGTGCATGGAAAAACTCGTTGCTCCACCTCTGAAACAACACACTTCAAAATAAAGTAGAAATGCAGAGAAAATGGTTTGCATTTCAGTGAAAGAGTATCTGTTAAAACACATAAGAGAATGGGTACTTGGTAACTAGAAAAGACAGAATATTCATAGGGACTGGAAGAAGGATAGAAGTCATGAAATGGTTGGCTTCTGTGCAAAAGAGATATATGGGGCTTGTGAGGTGCAAGGAGGGAACTGGCTTCAAATGAGCCTGTGGACAGCAAGAGCCACCGCCAGGGAAAACAGCAGCTGGCATTGACTTCTTTTGGAAAGGTCATGGCAGTTGAGGGAGAATCTAGATGTCTGGGAAAACAAACATCACACCCGTCTTAAAATATAGCAAGAAAGAAGATCTAGATCAGCCTTGTCTCAGCCCCCTGGGAAGGTTATGGAGCAAGGAGAAGAAGGTGATTGGGAGCAGCCAACATGGACTTGCAAAAAATAAGTCATACCTGACCAACTTGATTGCTTTCTATGATGAAGTGACTGTCCCTACAGTGTAGGGGAGAACAGTGGATTTGGTACACTTTAACAAGACCTTTGACAGTCTCTTTTATCACCAGATTAGTGAGATATGGGTTGGATAAATGGGCAATAAAATGGGCAGAAATCAACTGCACTGCTCAGCTCAGAGTCCTATTTAGTGATGCAGTCCAGCCAGTGGACACTAAGTGGGACTCATCTTGTTTAATATCTCCATTGATAACCCAGATGACAGGACTGAAGCACTCACCAGTGTGCTAGTGACACCAAGTTGAGGGGAGTGGTGAATACGTGGAAGGTGCTGTTCAGAGGGACCAGGACAGGCTAGAGAAATAGACTGATAGGAACTCCAGGAAGATCAAGAAAAACAAAAGCACGGTCTCGTATTTTGGAAGGAATAACCCCATATGGCAATAAAGGCTGGAGGACAGCTGTCTCATAGTCCAGGTCAAGAAGCTGAACATGAGGCAGCAGTGTGCCCTTGCAGCAAACAAGGCCAATAGCATCCTGGGCTGTGTTGATACAGGGCTGTATCAGTCCTGGGCTGTATTATCTCCACAGTACTGGTGAAGTGAAGGCTTAGGGTGAACGTGGTCAATGTGTCTAATACCTCACAGGGGTGAGAAAAGAAGGTGAAGCCAGACTCTTCCTAACAGAAGAGTGAGAGGCAATAGGCACAAACTGAAATACATGGAACTATATGTAAACATAAAAAATCTTTTTACTGTGAGTGTGGTCAAACACTGGCACAACTTGTCTAGAGAGGTTGTGGAGTCTCAGTTCTTGAAGGTACTCAAAGCCTGACTGGGCACAGCCCTGACAAGGACAAAGACAAGGTCTGTACCAGTTGCCTCTTAGTTTGTGGTTTTCTCTATTGGAGAATCGTCTCTCAGACAATGCCTCAGCCATTTTTCCCTGAAATTTTTATCTCTTATATATCTAATCTCACTGACTTTAAAGATGTTAATTATTTTTGTTGCTGTCTAATATCTTCAGTAACTCGAGTCAGTCAGAAGGTGCTTGCATCAATGTACAACCAGAAAACACCACCCTGCTTCTTCCCAAGAAAAAAGCACTTCTTTTTGAATTAAATAATGCTGTGTTTTTTATAAAGGCAAATCAGCTAGAGATTTATGCAGGTAATCATCTAAGTCTGTCCTTTCCCAGAATGGGAGGTGCAAACATCAGTAAGGTATTTCCCTATCTGCAAAACTTGTTGCTTTGTACCAACTCTGAAAGACCGTGCGGGACGAGAGTTCATGTTATGTTGAAGTTTGAAGATGGGCACTAAGAAGTCTGGGAATGTAAAGCAGAAAAAGTCAAGACAAAATAATAGTACCCTTCTGGGTGACTGTTTTCTTAATTGTCAGTTTTCTTAATGTTTGCTGTGTTGGCTTGATCACATTCTGCCTCAGATCATCATCCACGTGGTTTGATAAGATTCCAAAATTTGGTGGTGTGTAATTGGTCTAGTGGATTTATGTATTCATATGCAAAGTAAAGTATAAAATAAACTAATCACTGAGGGTTGGAACAATTACTGTAGGTTGCTAACCGTATGTGAGAGCAAAGTGCGTGACTTTCATTTGATTAGAATGAATCAGAGGTGGCCCACTCTGTGCATTGCTCTGACACTCCTATTAAATGAATTCTTAAAGCTGAGTGTTTGGAGTGCTTTAGATGATATTAAACATAGATCTTTTAGAGTGAGGGTTGTTTCTGTTTACAGCACCTTGATTAATGTGTAGTGTGTGGTCTGTCCCTTCAGATCCTTAGTGATTGCTGCATTTGAATGAGGTCATAAAGGAAAAAAAACAGTGCTTTTCAAGTATAAGGACTTTAAATGGAGCTGAAGTCACTGAACATGGCATTTCATTATATCCACTAGCTTGCAATGTAAGAATCTAAATATAGAAACAAATAAAGGCTTGCCTGTAATTTCACTAAAATAAGCACCAAGGTTCCTGTGGTGTCTGATGGGACCAAGATCAGACCCTTATTGTCCTCAGTCATTGTTAAACAATATAAAAAGGTATTGCTAAGTAATTAGGAGATTTGGGGTTTTGACTGTTTTAATTCTGTAAAATATTTGGCTATTATTATGTATGGTATTTTTTTAACTTTTGATGTATGTTGTCATGTAAGCCCCATATCTCATCATGCAGCAAACATCTGCAAGAGTTTGGAGGTCAAAGTGGTGGGAAAATACATTGGTTCCGGAAATTAATAAGGATACATGGATTTATTGGATTTGCAATTATTAAAGGAATTTAATTTTTTTTTCCTCTTAGAAAAAAACTATGCAATTTATTTTCATGAATGTAAGTAACTGGTAATGTAACAACCCATCTTATAAAGAGCAGCTTTCAAAAAGATGCCTCTCAAAATAAGGTCTTAAAGCTCTCCAGTGTTTCCTATGAAAAATATGGAACATATCCTGTTGTCAAGTAAGAGAAATAATGAATTCAAGCAAACAACCAACAATAACTAAAAAATTTCTTCCACCAAAGAAGCGGCAAACAAAGGAATCAAAAGTAGAGCTAACTGAATTGCACTCAGAAAGCGAGAGGTAAAAGTCACTTGTGCAGTCAACATAGTCAACCATCCATTTATCTGGGGCTCATCATCCCAAAGCAGAATTAAATTAAAGGATTTAACCTCCCAGAAGTTGTCTCTAAAGTGACAATATTTCAGTTTGAGTGACTTTCAGCTGTAAAAAAACCCTGCCTTTTATTTTTTTTAAATCTGGCCTTTTTTTTATCATCACTTGCACTAATTTTTTAATCTTGTTTCCTGAAATTTGTCACCACATAATTTTCTGCAATGACTTTTTTTGTAAGAGAACCCCTTGCACTGAAAAGCAATTTTTCTGCCTCATGTCATCAGCTTCTAGTTATCCAACCAACATAAACTTCATTTATTATTAAAATTGGGCCCAATACTCTGTGTACATTTATATAGTCAAAACTACCCAAGCTCACACGTTGCCCAAGTCTTGACATATGTGTTCAGATCAATTATTGAAAAAGAAGAGGCTGGACTGAATTTAAAATCATAGAACCAGAGAGTGCTTTGGGTTGGAAGGGAAGTTTAAAGGTCAGCTTGTCCAACCCCCCTACAGTGTTCAGGGACGTGTTTAACTAGATCAGCTTAGAGCCCCGTCCAGTCTGATCTTGAATGTTTCCAGGGATCTACCACCTCTCTGGGTACCTGGTTCCAGCGTTTCACCATCCTCAGTGTAAAAATTTCTTCTCTATATCTACTCTAAATCTACCCTCTTTTAGATTAAACCATTAGCCCTTGTCCTTTAGCAACAGGCCCTTCTAAAAAGATTGCCCCCATCTTCCTTACGGGCCCCTTTCAAGTATTGAAAGGCTACATTATGGTCCCCTGGAGCCTTCTCTTCTCTGGGATTAACAACCCCAAATCTATCAGCCTTTCTTCACAGGAGAGATGTTCCAGCACTCTTGACCATTTTTGTGGCTCTCACCTGGAATTTACTCCTATTTTACTTTGTACTTCTGGAATTAGGTGGCAAGTAAGGAAAGTATATACCTTAGGGAACACATATAGCTTAGTTTTAAACCATCTGGAGGTCTGTGTGGTGTCATCACTGTTTTAAGCTGGAGTAGTCCTAGAAGGCATGTTACAGTGTCCATGTTACATGTCCCTGTGCAGGAATGCACCATTGGGATAGCTGCTTCATCTTATCCTGTGTTGAGGAGCATGGATCACTTGGACCATATTTCATGTTACTGCACTTAAAATGGAATAGATCCCTCTTGGCTCCCCGTGTTCTATTCTTCATGTCTTTGTGAAAAACAAAAATACAACTGCAGCAGGCAACTGGTTAATCAAACATATTTTCATGTGTTTGTTTTGTACCCTTGCAAAGAAGTAGTGCTTGGAAATGCATCCCTTAGATAATGAGAGGCAGGGGCGAGGAATGTATTGGGAAGGGAAAGGAGGCTATTGGGACTCAGGAGTGGGAAGATAGGAGGAAGGGTGGTCTCTTGGGTAACTTTTATATCAGTTATACACACTTACAATCCATACTAGTTAGTTTTTCACAGGTAGCTTAGGTGGTATGCATGTGAAAATATTATATTTTTTAACGAGAACTTCACACTGTAAGCACTCTAGAAAGTCTTGGGGATGCAGATGGAGGGATAGGAAGCATGAGAAGGCTATATGCTCCAGGTATCACCTAACAGGTTATAGCAAACAGAGCCAATAATAGATCTTAAATATTATGACTTTTATTGGGTGCCTAATCCACTTGATACCACTTTTTTAGGTAATACTGACACATTAAATATGGACTGATTTATCAACTGGTTCTGTGGTCCCTTAGAGCTTGACACATTCTCACGTTTACTCTGGGTCTGAATTTTGCAGCTTCAGAAGAAGTTGGATATTGCCAAAATACATACTTCAGAAAAGTCATTTTAGTATTGCTGACATTGGACAGCTCTAAGTATTGTCAGAACATTAAAATTACTCACTTGTAGGTTAAAAAACGAGCTGGTTTTTAGGTGTAATTTTCAAAGTGATATAACAGGAAATGGTTCTGAGCACTTTTACCTGTGCCTGGCATCATATAGACACGTGTTAAACATCTGCAAAATGCTGCTGCATTCAATGGAAGGAGAGAACATTGAGGTTCTACTGCTATGCTGTCGCATGTTATTTCCCCATGGGTAGTTTAAACTGAGAAGGATTTGCCTAAAGTAATCATCATCTTATTTTTTTGTTGGTAAAATTATTATTTAGAAGTGTGTCTACAGGAAGCAATTAGCAGAGATTGGATATACCATTCTTGCCAAGAGGAAATGAGAAACTGCATACGTTGTTTGTGGAAGATACTCCTCTGGAAATCATAATTCAATACTGTTCCTGTTGAGCAGGAAGACTGCCTGTAATTTTGCTTGTAATGTGCTTGTAAATTTTATCCATTGATAGAAAAGGCATCCTAGCGTCAATGGCAAGAGAAAGCAGCTGGACAGTGAAAGAGTGGCTGCCAAGCACTCAGTAGAAGGCACTTCAGACCGTGCCACGGGAAAGAATTGAAATAAAAGATAAACCTAGTGTGGGAGGAAAATATTAAACTCACTGAGGAAGTAGTGGCTTAAGTTTCCATCCAAAGAAAACAACCTTTATTTCCCCTCAAGGCCTGCAGAGTTAATCTTTCTCTTCGCTTGTCAGTGTAGCCTTCTTACAGTTTGCATGTGTGCTTAGACATGAATAAGATATTTGGAGAGTCCCCGTGCACACAAGTGTTGGTTGCCTGGGGTAGGTGTGGTGGAATTTTGGGGGGAGAAGTTATAAGGATTAATCATGTTTATACCTATTGGGCCTCGAGATAAACTTCAAAGATAACATGTAGAACACAGCTTTTTGAATTCAGTAGTTACAGATGTATTCCTAATGCCTGGGTTTAGTCGCAGCTTACCAGGAGGGAATACTCTCTCTGATGCCTGGTTCACTTGGAGGCTTGAGGAAATAACTTTCTTGTTTTAGACTTCTCAGAAGCAGACATGACTTAAGAAGGGCTTTTCTGACCCAAAGCACTCTCCATGCAGCCTGATTTCTCGTGGATATTAATCAAAGTAGCTCAGGGATCCCCCATTTAACAGTGATATGAAAATACAGAAATCACTGTTTGTAGAGAACTCTCTATATAGAAATCTGTACATGAAGATTTTATTTTTTCACTATTGGGAAAAAGAATACAGTCATACCAACCCGTGACTGATTTCCTACCCTGCAACTAGTAACTGTGTTTGCAAACTACAGTTGTATCTCCTAGCAAAAGAAATTATGATTATTAGTAATATAATAACGGTGTGGTTATAATGTAGTCATTCTGTCGAACTTCTCAGGAAGAAAACCTGTATGTCTCCAAAGTATAAGGCCAAATAACTGTATGTGTCAGCTCCAACTGGATATTATAAAGGAGAAAATATCTAGTATTTCAGGTAGTTGCTAAGCTATATAGTGTACTCAGAGTACAGTAGGGTACTGCAGTACTTAGAACTGATAATGATTTTGCTTGGAGTGTGCAAAACTTGGTCTTCCTCAAAAGGACAGAGAAAGAAGAAAAAGCTAAGAAAAGCAAAGAGCTAAGGAAAGAAAAAAATTCCACATCAGTTATAATATATTTTTCCAGTAGTTAAATACTGCTGTATTTATGCTTTGTCTTTTCTATCTCAAAAGGGAAAATAGCATATGAACAAGAGGTTTCACTTCAGTGGGAATTAATAGTTAAACTGAATAATACAACTAATTATTGAACTGAGAACCAGCTTCCAGCATAAGCTGGAACATGGATCTTTGGAGAGAATAAAATACAGAATGCCGGAGAAAGAAAGATACATAACTCTGAAAATCTGCACTCCAGGCCAAATAAATCAACTACAGTCACATTTATCAGGAAAACACTGATATTGCCCTATCCTGTGGGTCCTTTGTAGGTGCATTTAGCTGTTAAATTTATCCACAGGTTGAAACATTCAGCCTGGTTAGCTTGCATTTCTGCCTAAAATTATGCAGGTGAGATCCTAAATTTGTTTTTCAGAGTAACCTGAAGTTATTTTGGAGTTTATGTGGACTTTGAAAAGCCCCTTGCCTATGGAATTCAAGCTACTTGTTTAGGACGCTAAATACAGGAATAGCAGCCTCTGCCTAGATAATTGTATTTTTGTATATGTTAGTGGTAATGTTTAGCCATCTAAAGTGGTAGCTAGTTTTTATGCATATTAAAGTAATTTCTATGTTTCTGTATTTTTTTTCTCATTATATTCTCCTGTTTGCCATCGTATACTTCAGCTGTAACTGCTGTAAAATTTGGGCTGTTTCACTGTGGGGAGGAGAGAGCTTTGGTCTTTCACAGCAGTGGAGTTAGTGATTTGCCAGTAAACAGCAGTCATAATGTATTGCATTTTCTTTTTCTGTTTAGGATTTTCATACATTCCTCAGAAGCATTTTTTTCATGGCAATAAATCTCATATGATGTTGTTCAGTTTTCAGTTGTTGGCCTCTACCTCTCTGCAAAGATAGGGCTGAAAAGCAGCCGAGGAACCCCCATGCAAATTCTGCCTGGACAATGCTGTAAGCAGTGTCACCCGTGAGAAGTGTCAGGGAAGTACAAAGACTTTACAATCTGTGGTAAAAAAGAGTTATCTTGGAAAAGGAAACCCCAGAGTAGTGAGAGCAGAGACATCCAAAATCACGCCAAGCACCCTGTGTTGTGTCTGGTTTCTTACAGTTATTCTACAGAGACTTTGGTGTCTTTTGATGCCTTGGACTTGTTAAAGCTGGCGGAAAGGAAGGAGAGAAAAACTGCCTGTCTTCAAGGGAGATGGTCTCCTGATGGGATGCATATTTTTCAGAGACAGTTCTCAAAATTTTATGGGCTGTGGGAAACACTAGCATTCCAGAAATTTAGCATTAATAGCATGATATGCAAAGGAAATTGGGACTCATTCACTGTGTCTTCGGCAGTTTATGGGATATGCATTTACCTTCACAAATTTAAACTCCTGTTCTCTTAATTGAGCTTGTAATTATTCCTCGGGGTACTTCAATTATTGAATGCCTATTTAAAGTAACTTGTAAGCTATCTTTGAGAGTTTTGTGATTCAAGTTCTACCAGCATTAATGTAAATTTACCATTTTTTTTTGCTCTTCAGTGAATATTTTCCAATAATCTGATTAAATAAATCAAATATTTTCATGAAGTTGATTTATTATTTGTATATTTATCTACACAAGCTTACATAAATGTCATATACATTAAACTGAAAATTAGCAAAGCTGTGCTTGTTTTGTTTTAACTGCTGTTGTTCATATTGTTGTGGTAGGGCTAGGCACTGTTGCAATTTAAAATGTTCACAAATACAAATTATTGATTAGAAACATTTCACTGCATTGCAAGCTCATTTTCAAGATGGATACCTTAATAGCATGGCTGTATTGTGGAGTAAGTAGCACTTTGCTGCAGTCATGCAAAGAAATGGCTGCTATAACTGGGAAAAATACCTTATGATGATGGTAAAACCCAGTACAGGTGTATATGTTTGTGTACTATGTATGATATGTGTAGCATGAACTTTACCCTTCTCCCCCTGTCACTAAAATAGGTCTTTCTCGGACCTTTCACCAGCCTATGACAGAACTGGTAGTGGTCAAAGTTGTGTGGGCTCAACTAACTGATGGACATAGGGTAAGTATGGTAAGAACCATGTAAATCTGCTGAGAGCTCTCGGAGTAGATCCAGGGAACCTTGCCCCTTCTGGGTTAGTTTAGCACCTGTATTGGGGTGACTGTTCCTGTGCAGGGGGATGGAAGGTTGAGGCCGATCTGTGACCCAATTTCCTCTCACTTTTCTTCATTAATCTCACCCTCATAAAAATACCAACCCTGTGAATACCTGTGATTCATCAGAAAATGATTTGAAAATACCTGTCTTCATTTCTGGAAAGCATGTAAACTACTCTTCTTTGGTCTCCCTCCCTTCAAGAAAAAGCTAGAGACCATCTCAGTAGAAAACAGGTCTGATTTAAAATTACCATGTAAGGCTATGTTGTTGTGTCAGTGGCTGCCTGCTTGTGCTTTCTCTTTTTGTGCTGATGGGAGGATATGAAACTGGTGGTGGCAGCATTTAAGCAGCACAGAAGTTGAAGTATGTGCAGGAAAAAGTTCTTTACTCTGGGATGAACTTGCTTGGCCAAGTTGTTTAACAGGATCTTGATGCTTTGGATGCCAGTGTCTAACTGTTGGAATTGTTCTGAAGCAATCACAAGTCTTGTAGAAATCTAAAGGGCTCAACATCTGTCCTGTGAGAGGAGATTGAAAGATGGTCTTTCACCCTAATGAGAAAGGCAGGAGGAGGAACTGGTGGGTAGCAGGTTCAAAAAGAAAGATGGAGCCCAGAAGTAAGGAGCTCGTAAGGTGAAAGAAAAACCCTTTTGGAAGGTTCCCTTATGAAGAAATTACATCTAGCAGAGGAAAATCAAGAAGCAAAATAATGCAACTGAATTTTAAAAATTCCATTATAGCTTTTAGAGGAGTGTTTAATTATCTCCAGCACAAAGCAGCATTTCAGTCCTAATAATTTCCCAAGCAAAAAGCAAATGAAGTAGATAAGCATCACCTGTAATGTTACTCAGGGTAGCAAAGCATTGGAAACTTTCAGATGTTTCTCTTTTTCTATAACAGGGCTAATCTGGGAACTGATAAGGGAAAAAAAAAAGTCAATTTTTTTTTTCCCCCTAGAGAATTGTGCCTGGGCAGAGACCAAGTCTAAGCTGTAATCAGCAACCGGGGTTCTTCTGTTTGTGAAAGGTAAACTGTCCATCCATTAAAGTTTTATTTTCCTTGCGGGGTAGATCAATAGGTAAATAATTGATTGGCTGACTAATTTAACAGCTGAATTATTGAAGAATTTAAATGTGAATTTCATGATGTGAGATGGTTAGAGGCTGGGACGGGTGCCAGGACAAGTTCTAAGTAAATGAATGGAAGTAGTCAGGTAGAGTTAGGCAAGACCCTTTACTGAAGTTAAGATTATGCCTGTCAATTCTTGTTCTATGTATCTTCAACCTGTCCTTTCCCGTAAGCAATGAACCTTTTTTCTCTCAGGCATTGAGGTCCTTGCTTTCCCATTTCCCAGTAAGTCCTGCTGACAGCACCTCTCAGCACACACAAATTTACAGTGTCATGAGGCCATTCAAAATTATAAAAAATATCAGGCCCTGATTTTGCAAAGGTTTTGCTCTTTTGTGATTTGACTGAATCTTTCCTGAAATCAGCAGGATTGGATTAGAAGCAATCTCTCCTGTGCTCTTGGTTGGTGAAACCTTAAGTGTTTATTACCATACTTCTATTACCCTATCCATTGCATTTGGTATTTATGGTAAAATTAGTATCTTGGTGTCTGTTTTTAAGGTACAGCCTGCTACGAGGAGCAGACTAAGACTTGGAGTGGACACAATGAGCAATGTTGTAACTGTCTTTTAAGCAATTTCAGTGATTCTTAATTTTTGTAACACAGAATCTGACCAGCATCCTCAGCTAGCTTGCATGCTTGTGTATCTTAGCAGAGGGTGAAAGGGAGGGACTATGGCTAAAAACATGGACTTCTGTTCAGGAAAACATTTATGCAAGGTTTTCAGAACTCCCTTGTATGTGTTAATGCCTTTGTTTTACCCATATGTATTTTATGGCCTCCCTTGTATTGAGGTCAGCTTGTGTTTTCCAGTATAAAGGCAATCTTTTGTTCAAGAGGTTTCAAAGATGCCTGTTTATGGCTCATCTTTGATGATCAGCAGAGGGATTTTCTGTTTTAAAAGTCTTTGTTTCTTGCTTGTCCGAGAAAATACTTGTAGCTAGATAAAATAATGTAATATTACTGCATAAATGCTATACTACAAACACCACAAACATGATAAGCCAACAGACAGACACACACAGCTAAAAGAGTGTCAAGTTTGCAAGCTCTGGCAGTAGGCAGGAAAATGATGTATTTATCATGCATCAAACAGTGCACTGAGAAAGGGCAGAGTTGTGGGACAGTGTTTGTTATTTAATTGTATAAAATAACACTTTTTTTTTTTGCAGTTTAACAGCTTTAAGCTTCCTGGAATATATATATTTACAGTGCCTTGGAAAAAAATAATGTTAAGACCTGCATTCTATGTGCTGTGGTCACAAAGGACAGACCTGAGTTCTCAAATTAAACCACAGGAGGTAACAATATGCTACAAAAGTATTATGAAGTGATGAACTTGCAAAGGAGCACAGTTTTCCTGGTTTTAGTTAGTGATGCTTCTGTGCTAATTAGTAACAGAGTATTTGCTGGACTACCAAGTTTGTTAATTAAAGTATGTGAAAAGTGAATAATTTTGTAAAATTCACTTATTCATAGTGCAGGTTTCCCTCTGGGACCTTTCTAATTAGGAGATTAGAGACTAAGGAAAGAGTAATTGAGAACTGAATTGTGTTGGGAAGTGTGATAAATATAGTTAGGAGTCATAGTTTGTTTTCGGATGGTCTTAAATGGAAGTTTTGTTATATTAGATAAGGGATCACAAAATCCCCATTTAATATCATGTAAGGGAATCTAACATAGTATCAAATGCATAGTAGCTTTTGACATAGAGAGGTTGCTGTGCTGACTGTATTTTAGACATGAAGCTCACTCTTATTGGGATTGAAGACATAATTCTTTCTCCTTGTCAGAGCTCAGAGTGCTGGCTCTCAGTGAGTGATGAAGGAAAGGATAGGGATATTCACATGGGTGCTCTGGCACCTCCTGATTTTTGAGTACTGTTGGGTAGCTCTCTTCTGTAATCTGTGAAACTGCAGCTTTATGGGAAGTATGCAGGGCATGCTGTAAGTGACAAGCGCTCCACAATCCCATTCTGAAAACAGAAGAGAACATGTCTTTTGGGAACTGATACTATGAGGACACTTTTAAGTTAGAACTGGAAGCTTTGTGGGGCTCTTTTTATTACCCTATATTGATGTGGTGCGCAGCACAGCAAAAATCTTGATCGTAGGCATCATTGCAATAATGGTGATGCTGCTTGCAATGACAGCAGAAGCCCAAGAGTGAACTTAAGTTGGTGTTTCTGCTCACTCTTTCTGTCACAATGTATTCTGAAATCCTAAAGTTCTGTATGAAGCGTAGTAGATTCCAGTATCTCTTTTTTTTAAATTATTTTATTTTATTTATTTTAAGCAGTTTTCTCCCTTACCAGCCTTCTAAAAGACACTGCAAAAACTTCAGAAACCTTTAGTAAACTCCGATATTTTTATAGAAAGTTGAACTTGCACGATGCTATGAATTCCTTTGCAGTTTCTGGTTGGCAGAATTATTAGCTTGCTTTCACGGATTATAGGTTCTGGCCCTAGTAAAATAAGGGTGAACAGTAAGAAATCAGATTGTTTCTCTGGGCTAATTCATGCTGGGGATGCCCTTACTTGACACTAGACATGCCTTCAGATGCATTCAAATTGCATATTTTAGTTTGTCTTGCAATGTCCTACTGAAAGGCATTTCAGTGCAGAAGAAGGGCATCTGTTGTAGAAAGTAGCACAAAACAGCTAGCCTTGCTTAAGTTCTACACATCCCAGCTAGAAAAGTCCTCGGGGGGAAAAAAAACCCCTCTCTTATACAACATGGCTGTATGTTATGATCTTGTATCTTGTTATGTTATGTATGTTATCATCTTGTATCTCATTATCAAACTCTGTATGGTCTTAATAAAGAGCAGTTACAATGCCTTTCATTGTTGAAGGAAACTCTGGTGATAAGGTTTGTAGTTTTGGAAAGGTTTATGTTTCACTCCAACAGGGATTTAATAGACCCTCAAGTAGATAGGTTGTGTCAAATTAAATATGGAAACCATAAATTATGTTACTAAGATTTAGATAGGTAACTACATTCGTAAACCTCAAAACCAGAAGCTGTTGGTGAAGACTTCATTATTGGGATGAAGGCTTCAATTGGTAAGAAATGTTTTAGTAATGGTTTTATCATTTTTGAAGATTCCAATCATTCTCACCCCCTTATACAGTAGAAAAAATTAGATACTGTAGACATACAAATTCCCATGCATCACAGACCCCATTTCCTTTGTTCTCTCTACAGCTGTAGGTCTAAGAGACTACTGAATGCTAGGATTTCCTTCACCAGCAAAAGTCATGAAAACCTCTTTTATTTCAGAGAACATTTCCTTCTACTCACCTCTCCATGAACACCTCTAAAAGCCTTTCTCCAGAATTTATGAAAACAGACAAAAAAGTCATCCTTGTATGTGCTCAGTCGTGGGTTAAAACTCCATCCTTTTCCACTGGCCTCACAGAAAAAAAAGCTGATTTTTGCCCAAAAGCTGTCCAGAGGGCAAGAACTCATTCTTGGTGAATTTCAAGGTTTTGCATTTTGTTTTCATTCCAATGCACATTGTTATTAGTGCATGACCAAAAGCTTCCTTGTGCTGTTTGGAAACAGAATTAAGATTTTTGCATTTTGGTTTGTGCCTGGACCATTTAATGGAGGAAGGTTTCTTACATTCCACTAATTGTTCTCTCTTGGTTATCACTGACTTCAAACCCCTTTCTAATGACACTTCCATATGTCTGTGAAATGTTTTATTTTCATCAAGGCCACTAAATAGTTCTGCTCTTCACAGTCCAGGCCCCTGGAACAGAATTGTTATGTAGAAAAAACAAATTCATGGAGGCGAGAAAATTTTGGATTGTTTTGCTTTATTCTCAAGGTTCAAGAGAAACTATTAGCAAAAATCTCTGTAAGGAACAATATAGGTGTTTCTGAGAGGCTAAATAGTTATTAAGGTGAAACATAAATGTGCAGGGAACAAAAAAGTCATGGGGTAGAAGAAGGGTAAGGGAAAGAACTGGATCAAAACCACTTTGTTGCTGCTACTTTGAATGCTCTATTTCTAGAAGCTTGCAGAAGTACTAATTATTCTGTAAATGCGTGTCAAAGTACAGGTCTGTTACCTGAAACATGCAATTATCTGTATTTTCTGGTATATCTAATTGACAACTGAAAATTTGTAATATGTATAGGTAGATAATTTATTTAAAATATATTACCTGTCACATTAGCAATGAAAATACTTTGATGTTCTGCTATGCAGGTCTGGGCCTGAATTACAGAATAAATATATTTGTACTGGAAACTACACTATTTCAGTAGTTTTCTAAATATTACAAAACTTGTGTATTTTTCCATATTTCACAGAAAACACGTGTAATGGTAATTCAGTTGTGGAAAAGGGTATCACAGGCTATTATTTGTTGAATCAGGCATAAAAATAATTGGACTGTGAAAACTGATGTCACATCATAATATGTACCTGAGAGCATCTTCCCAGCTGGTGTAGGGATATTACTACATATTTTTGGTCATGGTTTTGCTGAGTGTTTAAATGTCATAGGATTGTCCCACTCCTTTGGTGTGACGAAGCTTTATTGCTACAGACGCAGCGCAGGCAGAGCTGCAAGTAGAAATCTGTTATAAACAGACTTGTGCTGGTTTTGAACAAATTGGCTCAGGTACTGGTAGCTGCCTAACTCTAGAACAGGCTCGTGTTGCCACAGCTGGAATGCTGCTGTAGAGCTATCACAGAACTAAGTACGAGAGGTAGTTACCCCAGCTTGTCTACATGTTTTTGGCTGTCACAGCAGGGACTACAGTTTATTCCTAAGGTTTATGAACTGATATTTTGAACTAAGCTTTGACTAAATTACCCTGACTCATTTAGGTTATCTTTCCTCCATTGATTGGAATCCTTTGAGCACACCAGCTTTATTCATACTGTGCTGCAGCCTTAAGACAGAAGAGATATTATTATGTTTACTTAATGCTTGACCTATTATCAAAGAGCATGATGGACTTTCCACAGTGCATGCTGGGATGGGGTCACTGGGTCAACTGAAGATCTGCCAGGATGGTCTGGTGAGGCAGATACACACACATATATAGGATAGGGAACTGTGAGAGGGGAGTATTAAAGAATGGAATACTTGAGAGACCATCTCATCCTGGCTCCATTAAACATAGGACTTTTTATGACTCAGAATCACAGAATTATTGAGACTGGAAAGGAAGTCTGAGATCATTGAGTCCAGCCTATGACCTATCAACACCACATTGGCTAGGCCATGGCACTAAGTGTCACATCCAATCTTTCCTTAAACACCTCCAGGGACAGTGATTCCACCGCTTCCTGGGCAGCCTGTTCCAGTGTTGTATCACCCTTTCTGTCAGGAATTGCTTCCTAAGATCCACCCTAAACCTGCCCTGGCACAGCTCCAGGCCATGCCCTCTCCTCCTGTCACTGGTTGCCTGGGAGAAGAGCCCGACCCCCACCTGACCACAACCTCCCTTCAGGTAGCTGTAGAGAGTGATGAGGTCCCCCCTGAGTCTCCTCCAGGCAGAACAACCCCAGCTCCCTCAGCCTCTCCTCATCAGACTTTCCCTCCAGTCCCTTCCCCAGCCCCGTCGCTCTCCTCTGGACCCTCTCCAGCACCTCAATATCCCTCTTGAAGTGCAAGGCCCAGAACTGCACAGAGTATTAATTACACCATTCCAGATTTCTGATCCATGTAGAAGTGAGAAACAGCAAGTGATACTCACAGTACCAAGACCACTCCTTCTTTTCCAGTGTTGATATCATGCATATTTTGTGGAGCAGAGTCTACTTGTTAGAGATTGGTACACAATTTGTCATGTGTTATACACAATTTGTCATGCTGTTATATGACTGCGTAAGAGGGAACTCTGGAACTTAAACACAGTGTAATTTCCTCCAGTATTCAAATGCTGCATATTAGTATTTTGCAATCCAGCAGAGACTTCCAGCATCTGCCATCACTTTATGAAATGCTTGATGTATGCGGAAACAACTAAATGCATAATGCATTGTATATGCTACCATACATTTAGCTTGGGGTACTAAATCTACTGTCTCTCAACTCTTAAAAAAACCATCAAATAAAATACTTACCCCACTAGGGTCAGCCTATATCATTATTGCCAACGCAGGTTAATAAACAGTATATTTTTGCATGACCTTGGGACTCCTATTCAAGGACTGGAAGTGAAGAAGTCTTAAATTGCCTTTCCCCCCTGTTCTGCAGATGGCATAAAATGTGAAAATTTAAAGCCAGTGGGGTTAGATATGACTCTAATTCCTTCTCTCCCTAAAACTGACTCTGCAGGAGCACTATCAAAGCCCCAAGAAATCCATCTGCCCCATGGGTAAGAGGTGGAGGTAAAGGTGGCCCCTGTGGAACGAGTTTTCCCCCAGTGCTGCAGAGGACAAGATGGGTAACCAGACAGTGGTGGTGCTCATATGGAGGACCGCCACAGCCACCCTGGCTGTGATGACAAAGCTTAATAAAACAAATCACTATGATTAATACTGAAAACTTTATTTGGAAAAGCATATAGAATATAATCACTGCTTTGAGAGTGACTTTGTCTCACTGCAGGGTATTATCATAGCCTAAATTTGGTGGTTTACTTCCTTGGCTCTTTATATAGCTAAAGACTAGAGATATGCTCCTACAGAGCTTCATTCACTGTAAAAACCTCACCTGGAAACACCTTCTCCAAAAGCATTGAGGGAATTCAACTACTACAGAAGTAGCACTTGAGTCTGGACTTTACTGCTGGACAAGGTATATACTATGATTTTGCCTCTAGCACCCAGGAACATTTGTCTGACTGTTAAAGAAGCTGACAGATTTGTATCCTCCTTGATTTTTTTTCCTGCATCTTAAAAGATACTTGCCCTTCTTTTACTTAGTGGCACCTCACCATCCTCCTCATTTCTCAAAGATATCTGCTAACAAAGCCTTCAGACATCATCCCATTGCTAAAAATCCAGCAATGACATCCGTACAGGCCACCTGATTTAAAATTGTCTTACTTAGCTGGGTGACCTCCCCTATGTTCCTTTTCAAGCCTGACCCCTCAGCCTTATGTTGCTAAGTAACACTATAATCTACCCAAGGACTACTTCTTTATGCATGTAAGCCCTGGTACAGTTACATAGGTAAAATACAGTAAGCAGACTTCCAGTTCTGACTATTAACAATAACAAGGCTGAAGTGCTGGTATTGACTAAATCTTGGTTTTTGATAATAAACATCACAGATTTTGTTGTATGCCTCATGGATCTCATAGGAAACACTTCTATACAAGCCTAGTACAAGGAAAGAACAAAGTGAATAGCAGAAGGGAGTGGAAAGTTTCAACAGAGAGGGAAGACTTGCACTGAACTTCCAATGGGAGACACTGTTAAAAAAAAAGAGAAGGGAAAAGTATGAGAAAAAGTCATAAGAGATGAAAGAAAGCTAGGAAGGAAGGAAAAGGAAAGCAAGCAGGGAGGATAAAGAGAGCTCCATGAGGAAGCATGTAGAGCCTGCACCTGTCAATAAGAGTGATTACTAATTTTGTGTGCATAGGTCATGTAAAAAGTCACAGAGTTTCTCTGTAATTTAGTTCCCCATCTGTAAAGCTGCCACATCTGCTTCATTAAAGGCGAAGAGGCAATAAATTGACAAGGAACAATACAATAATAAAGACGCACACAGCAGTTGATTTAATGGCAACATCGGGCTCAGTTCTGGATCAGAAAAATTGCATATAAAATAGTGAAGAGGTTAACTGATATGTTTTATATGTATTATAATAAAAATATAAGCATATTCCAAAACAAATCTGAAAAGGGAAGAGGACAATTCAAAGTATCAGTATGAAATTAATGTGTACTCTTTGCTGTAGGCAGTCACAGGCTTCACTTCATCGTTACCTCCCATCTAGTAAGAGTTTTTTCCCTTCTGTACTCTTGATAATTGTCAAGGTTTAAAGGACACCAAAGAGCACAGGATGGGTTCATTAGAATTGCAAAGTATCGCTGCGTACCATTTGCAGCAGGGTACCATTCATCTCTGTTGCCACACCATACTGTGAGGTGGCACCAAAAACCAGATCCTGCAATCCAGAGCTAGGGAACGCTAATCATCCTGCATCAGACCTCAAACCATGTGGGATTCAAGGCTCACCGTGGTTGAGAACATCTGTTCACAGCCATAAATGACTCACAAAGGCAATCTGGGGTGGGCTTTGTGTTTTCAACACGAGCAGTCTCTTTCTGTTGGCTAGAAGAGCAACCTCTTGCATCTATATAACGACCTCTTCCTTCATTGAAGGACACAATTACCTCTCCTCAGACCCTTTGAATACCAGGATGCTATCCACAGTAAATAATGAACCTGACAGTCTCTTTCTTTGCTTAGCTGCTGATTGGCAAAGGAACAATAAAAACTGCAACTACAATGCAGACTTCAGCATAGCAGTCTACACATAAATACCATCACATAGGTTAGTTGAAGGAAGCTGTCCAGCCTGTTGCACGCGTTGACCTTAAAATCATGTCACTGCCACTTGAGTTTAGGCCACCTCAGAAATTTCTCCTTTTCCCTGAAGTTTACTTTTAAAATGTTTATATTTTACTGTCTTCCCTATTTCCATACATTGTGTTCTGACCTATAGCAAAAAGGCAGCAGAACTGGGAAAGGTGCTCAGCCAGCACTACACTGTGGTGCCGAAGCATTACTAAAGAAGTAACTACAAAGTTGCCAGATCACAGACTGAGTATTAAGTTCCTTTGCATTTGGTATAAGCCTGTAGTCCTGCACATACTGAAATCAACAGCAAGCCTGCAGTTAATTGCAACAAGAAGAGGTAGGTAGGATTATCTAATGACATATACGTATTTTACTAAACGTGTTATTTGTCAAACTAATTAGTTACCT